>PVHY01012440.1:0-44479 GCA_004024945.1 Uropsilus gracilis | reverse complement strand
CTCAACTCGCCACACTGCGGCCAGTCGGAGGCCAACACAAGGTGCGAACGTGGGACGGGAAACTCAAAGCATCCCTGCAGCTGGGAAACCAGGACGTGACGTCCCAGCAGGACGAAACAAAATGGCCGCGCCCGGGCGCGCCTTCAGATTAACAACCGAGCATGCGCCAAAGCCTGGCGCCGACGGCGCGAGTGACGTCACCGGCGGGCGCAGGCGTAGAGTCCCCGGGACTGGCGCCTGCGCAGACGCGTGACATTTCGGCTGGGCTGAGAATGGCGGGCACCGGCTTAGTGGCTGGAGAGGTGGTGGTGGATGCGCTGCCCTATTTTGACCAAGGCTATGAAGCGCCCGGTGTGCGGGAAGCGGTGAGTGCGGGTGTCTAGTGACTCAGCGCCGCTGGCCGTTAGTGCTGGAGGAAGGAAGTAACTCAAAATTTGCTGCCCCTCCCCCGGCCCTCTCCTTGTTCGTAGGCTGCAGCCTTGGTGGAGGAGGAAACGCGCAGATACCGACCTACCAAGAACTACCTGAGCTACCTGACGGCCCCCGATTATTCTGCTTTCGAAGTAAGTGTGACGTCGTGAGCCGGCGTCGGAAGCGGCCCTTCTCCCTGTGAATCTTTCCTTCTGGACAGAGATCCTCAACTGCGGAGAATGGAAATTTAGGCCTGGCGCGGTGACGCACGCCTGTAATCCCAGCCTCGGGAGGCCGAGGCTAGGATTCGCTTGAGTCTGCGGGTTCGAGACTCCCCCGGGCAACATAGCGAGACCTAGTCTCAAAAAAAGAGCCGGGCGTGGTGGTGCGCGCCTGTAATCCCAGCTACCTGGGAGGCTGAGGCTGGGGATCGCTTGAGTCCGCAGGATCGAGACTACCCTGGGCAACATAGCGAGATCTAGTCTCCAAAAAAAATAAATTCACATACAAATGACAGCTTTAATGGTTGCTCGCTTGGCTGCTGCTGGCTCTGGTGTGGATCAGTTCATTGAAACAACTGGGTAGATAAACCTCCGAGGTTCTTAACCTGAAACCCGCAAAGGACCTTCGGGCTCCACGATCGAGCTGTCTTGACGCAGAAATTGGCCTGTAGGTTTTTCCGAGTTAGGTTCCTCGTGTAAATATCCAATGGGATGCACCTCTAAGGGCCATCATAAAACAAGTGGTGCTGAATTTCTTTGCTGTATGAGCTAATTGCCTAAGCTCTTGAAAACCACTAGAGGGCATCCTGCATCAACGCCTCAGTGTTTACGTCATGTGAACGAATCTGAGCCATATCTAGGTATATGATCTTGTATTAAATATTTAGCCCAGAATTACGTCCAAGATACTAGTTAGAATCTAATTCTCAAACCAAAATGTGAAATAACCATTTCTGAATTAAAGGGTTTTGTGAAGCATTTTAGCATATTGAGAGTTTTTCTAATTAAAGGTGCCCATTTATTTATGAAAGACTTCTATTATTAAAATACAGCTTTATGGGGATCAACAATTATGCAATCATGTATTGTACAAAATCCAAAAATAAAATAATAATAATAAAATACAGCTTTATATTGAAGTAACATAAAAATACTGATTAAATTTTCAAAGAAATGTTCCTATGGAATACTGCTTCTCATGTTTTTTCTTATGCAAATATAGGTGTTAAGTACATTAAGGACTAAATAGTGATGTGTCTTACACTGATTTCTGAAAGTTTCAGACAGCTGCATTTAATTACAGATTTCTAAATACTTTCACCAGTTTTCTTTAGTTCTTTTAAATACAACATACATTTATTACCCTTATAATTAGTATAAAGATGATGTAGCCTTTTTTAATAATGGGAGCTTGTAGTGTACTGGGTTCACTATCTCAGTCTCAAAAAGAACCCTATGAACTACATAATATAGGTTTATTGTCCTCATTTTTCAGATGGGAGAACTGCAGCATGCTAGGCTAATTTACCTAAGACATTAGCCACTCCTCAAGCTGTCTAATTATGAGGGTCTATTTTATTCTGGTTGTTGGGGAGCAGAATAGGCAAGTCTATACTCATGAGGGTGGGGAGACGTCAGAAAACAGCTGATTAATGATAACACTATACAGAGAATTAAAGCACTGATATGGCCTGGAGTGGGTGCCTGCTTTAGATAGGACAATTCAAAAAGACTACACAAAGCTGAGACCGCCATGGTCAGGGTTCTGTTTTCTCTTCCTCGCCATGTATCTTCACATGAAATAGTTTCCAGGACACAGGAGGCACTTTTATTCATCAGTTGAATGTAGGAGAGCAGTTTGATTTAATGACTATTTATTGTGTGCCAGTCATTCCTAGAGTTAACATCCTATGACTTAGCTCTGTGAGCACTGGTGAGAGTTAAGTTAAAATTTCAAGTCTCTCACTTACCGGCTTTGTGAATTATAAGGGGCCCTATGTTACATGGCTCCAGACGGTACTGCATTTTCATGGTTTCTCATCTAACTCAGTCTAGTTATGGAGGTAGAGTCCTCACAGAAAGTATGTGGGGAAGCTGAGATACTACCATCAGTATTTCACTTAGCAGTTTTTTATATTCAGGGTAGGAAATGAGCAGAACAGAAATAGAATAGGGTTTATTTTGACCAGAACATTGGCCCTAAGGAGAGGTAGGGTTTTTTAAAATAGAAATTGGTAAAGCAGAAGGCAGAACCAGTTCCTTTGGTCCCTATCCTTTTCTCCATTCTTGCAAAAAGCAAAGTGCAAAAACAGCAAGAACCAAAAAGACAGTGCAGGTTCATGCTCATAGCCCTATGACACATTATTGTATGTCCAAGACCTCCTTCCCACCCCTACGGATTCTTACGTCCAGGTGCTCAGCACTAAGCTTCACTCTATGAAGTGAGTGAAAAATCATAATTCTGTTCAGTCTCTGAGAATGAGGAAGAAGGAGCAGGTGATGTGACTGAAGTTGGAGTCCTTTTCAGAAGTCCCACCTGATTCTAACGTGCTGCTGGGAATGAGAACCACTGATCTAGGTTAAATCCTCTCTCTGGGCCCCTTTGCAACTGATGAGATGCATGCGTGCACCTTCCCCGGATCGCAGAGAGTCTTAAACCAGACAAAAACTAGGGGAAAAGGATATAAACCATTTTAATGGGTAGTGTAAAATACCCAAAAAATATTTACTAGTTTACACTATAGCTATTACTACTTAAATATATTATGATATTTAAGTAGGTTGTAGTCATTCTTTGGTGATAGTTAATTTCAGTTGGTTGATAAGAGTTTGGAACTAATTCTTTCTCTCATTTCTACATCAGACTGACATAATGAGGAATGAGTTTGAAAGACTGGCTGCTCGACAACCGATTGAGTTGCTCAGTATGAAACGGTAAGTCCTGTTTCTGGTTTCAGCTGGACCCAAGCCATTGTTTTGTGATACTTTTGTTCAGCTCTCTGCATTTGTATACTGGGTCACAACAGGAAAAATTCTCACTGGAGTTTGGAAAGTGCTACATTCGTGTTGGTGTAAATTTTTTTTAATGACTTTTCCAGAAAAAGGAGGGGGAGGGGAGATCAGTCTATCCCCATGCCCTCCTGGGCCTGGTCAACTCAGGTGGTCCTCCAGTTCTGTTTCCTTTATTTCTGATCTGTCTACGGCCATACCACCCTGAACGCACCCGATCTCGTCTGATCTCGGAAGCTAAGCAGGGTCGGGCCTGGTTAGTACTTGGATGGGAGACCTTTATTTCTGATCTTTTAGTTCCCTTCTCTTGCTTCTATCACCCCAGAATAAAGAAATATAAAAATGACATCTCACTCCCTGACCCCAATTGAGTATCTCTGTTTTTCACAGCAGTAGTTTGGAGTTTTTACTGTATCTAGTAAGATACTAAATGGAAATTAGAAATAATCTGTTGTGACTCACTGATAATGAGCTGAGATTTAGGAAGTATGTGCTTGCTGGCTATATGGGCAGTGCTGAAGGACTGGGTACTATGGAGAGAGAAATTAGTGAGGTCCGAATGCAGAGAACTGCTGTATCTCCTTTTTCTCTCTAGAGGAGCGTGGCTGTGTAGGAGAGTGGTAGACACACGGCTAGAATGATAGATGAATGGATGTAGGTGTCTGTTACCAAAAATGATAGTGTCTTGTAGCCAGTTTTTTCTTAATAAGTTATGAACATCTTAATGAGCTAACACAACAGTCTTTCTATGAATATCCCAGCGCCTTTTTTTTTTCTGCATGTACTGATGCCAGTGTAAACTAATTGTTCATCGAATGAGTGGATCCTTACTGCAAGCTCTGCATCTTCATTCTGTAATTTCTGTAGTGTGCACAGACCCATCAGGTATTCTGTTGGGAGGAGAAAGATTTCAGGAATGTCATTTTATTTCATTGTTATTTAATTTAATTTCAGATACGAACTTCCTGCCCCTTCCTCAGGACAGAAAAATGATATTACCGCTTGGCAAGAATGTGTAAACAACTCAATGGCCCAGTTGGAGCACCAAGCCGTTCGAATTGAGAATCTGGAACTAATGTCACAACATGGATGCAATGCCTGGAAAGTATATAATGAGTAAGATGCCTTTTTTGTTTTTCACACGCCTTCCACCCACAACTTTGGTCTTTCTTCACAATGTGGGAAGGAGGACCTAGTAAGCAGGATAAAAATAGTGTTGCTGGACTTGGACTTCGGGTTGTGAGCTGGACCTGCAGCCTGTGTATTCCAAGACTACTGCTTTTAATCCCACCTCAAAGTTTAAGAGTATTAAAGCCACCACACTGATTGTATGAGACTGTAATAAAATCAGTAAACTACAGAGATTGAAATCTAGTCTGGTGTCATTTCGCTAACAGTAATTATCATCTGCTACTTGATGTGACTAATGTTAGAGGCAGTTTATATTAGAATGTTAATCTCTAGTTTTCAACGAAAGTTTTCCCTCTCTCAGCAATAAACAGATGGGGAGAATATGGTAACCGTAGATTCCTGAAGCGGAGGCTTGAAAAGGGGTTTGAATAGATATACTCATAGATCACTTCCATCTTCTCTAGGAAAAGAAGCAATGATCGTTTAAGAGGTGACATTATGTGCACAAAATCAGAATGTCCCTAAACTGCTGGGACATGAGGGTTAAAAAGACCTGAAATAGAATTCAGCTCTGATACTTCCTCATGTTCCTTAACCAAGTGACTTACTCATTCTAAGCATAGTTTCCTCACATGTGAATAGGATTCATCATGCCTACCTCAAGGAATTCTTGTGAGAACTAGGACAGCCAAGATTTATGGAGTGTCTAACAGTATTTGCCACTGAAAACCCAATAAATATTAATGATTTTTAGCAGAAAATCTCAACCTTTGGATAGACCAAATCATTTTTTAGTTGTTACTCTTAAATTTTAATGTGCGTTAATCTCATTTTCCTCTTCTCCTGCTTCTAGAAATCTGGTTCACATGATTGAACATGCACAGAAAGAGCTACAGAAGTTGAGGTAAATACTTTTTTCCTTTTATTTTAAAATAAAGTTTAAGCAAACCCTTAATAACTAAGGTGAGATGAAAAAAGGAAACCACTGGACTTTAGTCCCATGAAGGGAAAAAGTTGGTGACCTGAGCTCCATCCAGCATCTGGCTTGTGTGTACCCTTCCTGAGGGCAGGCATCAGCCCAAGACCTGAGTACATCTCTGCCAGGTCCTTTGTTTGTCCCCAGCGTTAAGAAATTTAGTTTACTTTTTATCACTTAATTTGTTTTCTTCCACCTGCTACTTTTCTTCCTCTTTGATCCTCTCTCCCTCCCCTGCTCCAGAAGCCTCACTTAACTTGCTACCATCTCCTAGTTTTTTGTAAGTTTTACTTCGTCAGCTTATGTGCTGTACAAATGTGTAGTATTTATCTTGTCATTCTGACTTCCTTTTTACTACACATGATTCCCTTAAACCCCTGCCACTGGCTGTCAGTAGCAACATGGTTCTTTCCTTGGCAAAATAAAAGTCCAGTGTGTGGTAGGCCACATCGTCTTCATCTCGTCAGCCATCAGTGGACATTAAAATTTCTCCGAAGTCCTTGCTATTGTAAATAGTGCCATAGTAAAGATGTTAGAGCATGTAATTTTTTGAGTTGGTGGTTTCATTTGTAATTTGTAAGGCTGCAAATTGAAAAGACCCTGTCGGAAGAGGAAGAGGTTGCAGAATAGCATGTATTATAGTGTGATTTATGTTAAAATTTTTTAAAAATTGGCCGGACACGGTGGCTCATGCCTGTAAGCTTCAGCCTATGAAGCAGCTGGGGCTAGGACTCGAATCACAGTTCGAGTCCCGCCTGGGGCCCGCAGCGAGACCTAATTCCAAAACAATAGCTGGACGTGGTGGCTCACGCCTGTAATCCCAGCTACCTGGGAAGCTGAGGCTGGGGATTGCTTGAGTTTGTGGTACCCCGGGCAACAAGAGCCTGCAAATAGCAAGACCTAGTCACAAAAAAAAAAAAAAAAAAAAAAAAAAAAAAAAAAAAAAAAAAAAAAAAAAAGCCCAAAAAAACAAAAATTTAAAAAAATTATTTTCTAAATGCACATGCACATGTAGGAAAACATCTAGGAGAGCCGTCAGAAAATGAGCAGCAGCTATTATAGAGAAACTCCCGGTTATTAATGTCTGTTCATCTCTGTCTAGTTTTTCACGATGAACATATTTTAACTTGTCATTGAAAAATCATTAGAAGAAGGTTAGTCTCTGTATAGAGACTTATCTGTTCTTCTCAGGCGATTAAAAATGTTGTATTGATGGTTCATCCTCTTTGAGTTTAGTCTTACATTAATAGTTAGGTTGTGTAATAATTCCCTCCAGGAAACACATCCAGGATCTGAACTGGCAGCGAAAGAACATGCAACTCACAGCTGGATCTAAGTTAAGAGAGATGGAGTCAAAGTAAGTATCTCCAGTCCTGCCGCTTGCTAAACTGCTCGTCCCCGTTAGGATCAGGACTGAGAGTGTGATTCAGGCTTAGGAAGTGCAGTGCCGCAGTGGTCAAGGCCACCTGGTTTTCTGCGTCGTGCCCCTCGCTTCCCCTGCTTTCTGAAGTTTGAGCTTCAAGTGATAGCGCTGAGACCAGTGAGAATTAGAACAAAAACCAAATCATTGTTGGTGGATTCTGGTCTCTCTGTTATCCATTATTTTTGCTCTGGACAGAATTCTAACTGTATTCTTCTTATGAAAGGGGTAAAATTCTTTTTTTTTTTTTTTTTTTTTTTGAGCTTTTACAGGAAGGAGATTCCATTGTTTCTTGATAATTTATGTCTTAATTTTCCCTCTTTGTTTGCATATTTTGTTTTATTTTATTTTTTAAGGTCTTTATTTTTCTTTTTATTTATGTGTTGAATAACAGCAATTGATTTTTCTTTTTTAATTATTTAAATAATTTATATATATATTTTACATCTTTGTGATCCCCTGGGTTCATCCATTCTCTCCCCGCCCTGACCGTTCCCACCCTCTCCCGCCCTCCCATCCCCCCAAGTTGTATACTTCAGTTTGGTTGGTAGCTTGTTTCTACATATTTTATTTTAAAAGTGTTCTTCATTTAGGGCCGGGTACAGTGACTATTGCCTGTAAGCTTCAGCCTATGAAGCGGCTGGGGCTAGGGATCGCGGTTTGAGTCCCGCCTGGGGTCCGTAGCGAGACCTAGCTCCAAAAAATAGCTGGGCGTGGTGGCGCGCGCCTGTAATCCCAGCTATCTGGGAAGCTGAGGTTGGGGATTGCTTGAGTCTGTGTTACCCCAGGCAATGAGAGCCTGCGGTTCCACGGGCAAAAATAGCGAAACCTAGTCTCAAAAAAAAAAAAAAAGTTCTTCGTTTGCACAACAAAATTGGTATATGTTATTAAATAGAACCATGAATTTCACATTATTTTCCCCTTCTTTTTTTCTTGTACTCCATATTATATTTTTTCTTCAGGCTTAAATATGAATGTGTGTTCCTTTTCATTTGGCTTAGAGATTTTCTGGGGAGGAGGATGGCTCCCTGAATATATGATTTTTTTTCTATCAGTTTTAAAAATTTTGGCATTTTTCTTTGCCCTGCTTTCTCAACCCTTTTTCTGTTAAATTACGTAAATATTGTCTTTATTTCTCTTTAGCTCTTTCCAGTTTGCTCTTCTTAGTAAGTTTTTTATTTTGAGGTCATTGTAAATTTACCTGCAGTTCTAAGAAATATTACAGAGATCCCATGTTCTCTCTTCTCTTTCCCCAAGTTGTGCCTAATTTTTTTTTTTTAAAATGGAAAATAGTGGATGTTAGTGTGATGACAAGTGCATGTCAACAATATTTTCTGTAAGAAACTTTGCACTGAGTAATCTTTCCTTTTCTTTCTTTTTGTAGTTGGGTATCCTTGGTCAGTAAGAATTACGAGATTGAGAGGACTATCGTGCAGTTGGAGAATGAAGTGTTTCAAATGAAGCAGCAGCATGGAGAGGCAAACAAGGAAAACATCCGGCAGGATTTCTGAGACCAGTTGGTAGCAAGGAAGGCCAGTCAGACTTCACAGATCAGTTAGCTGACCTTGGAAAGACAACTGCTGCTTATGGAAATCATCAGTGTTCAGTGTTAGAAACCGTAGACTACGAACTGTTGTGATAATTGTGTTTGTGTATATTTACCAAATAAAAACACTTCAACCTGATGGTGGTCTCTTTCTGGCTATTCAAGCAAAGCTTCAGTCTTTCAAAGTAAGTATGACTTTAAAATATTATAATATCAAAGTTGAGCCACTTGAACCTGACTTTAGGGCAAGAGATCTTTATTGAAAGTTGTCAACATGTTTAAGTTGGATGTTTTTGGTTTACATATTTTTTCCAAACAAAGAGATAGTTCTGTCTGAATCGAGTTTTGATTACCAGACAGCGCTTCAGAAATGTGTTCAAAACAGGTCGCTCATGGTCGTACGTCAGAGTCACCTGAAGCTCATGTGGCTTTGCTCTGCACCATTCTAGGCACTGCAGCTGCTGTTCCTAAGTCACGTCAAAGTCTTACCGCTACAAAGTGAAATTAAGGTTTTAAACCAATATTCTGATGCCAGGGCTGTGTTCCTACCGCTCTGCTTGTGAAGAACTGAAAAATGCAAAACATGTTATTGGCATTAGTAATGCAAATTAAGCCCAGAACTTTTTAAATTTAAAATGGTCAGTGCCTGTAGGATAAATGAGTTTTCAGGGTTTGAAGGTCAAGGCCCTTCCAACAGACTCTATGACCAGCACCTGTGGTGGTGTGCCCTCCTCGTGGTTGCACACGCCTGGCCCAGTGGGAGTGTGCATGCGTAAGGGGCACACCTGGACCTTGGTGGCATAGTAAAAGGGTGCTGTCCCCTTGGGATGAGGGGGTAAGGGGGAAGGGGAGAGCAAGGCAAGGAATGCGAAAATGCCCGAGAGAAAGCTGCCCGGAAAAGAGCTTGACGATTGTTGGGGAGCTCGCCCACCTCCCAAAACCCTGGATCCTGGCCCTGCTCTGCCCTGCCTGGTGTGTCTGTAACTGCTAGAACCAGTAAAGAACCTGCCTGGGTGACTACCACATGTCACCAACAGGCTGGTGGCACCATTGTGCCTTTATATAACTGCTCTAACGTGGATCAGTGAGTTTTGAAAATACATGTTTAAGAAAAAGCAGTTTACAGAGCAATTTGTATAATACAACCCCATATTTAAGTCATCTTTTTCCAGCTATTTTGACACTATTAAACCTCACATGGACTCTGTACAGAAGTTGTCAGATATTTCAGATTTTGTAGGGTGGAGCTGAAGCCATCCTGCAGTCCAACTCTGCCCATCCTTTGTACAATAGTATTTATATGAATTATGGAGTACTTGTATTGCCTTTTTTTTTTTTAAGTGAACGTGGGAAGTAACTGTAAGATGTGCTGAAATTGGCAAATTTTGAGCCTCACTTGGAAGCTTATTGGTCTTGAGATACTGGCTGCTCAGGGACAGAAGAAATAGATTAAAGAACTATATTAAATACTCCCGGAACATTGTGAAAACAAAAACAAAGAAAACTTCATTGTACTGAAGATTGGAAAGACCTAGAATCAGCATCTGAAATGCATTACAGTGATCTAAATCCTGGGGAAACTTAATAGTACGTTGAAACTTGAGACGAATGCTTACTACATGTTTATGATGGGGGTGGGGAAGAATTACATTTTCTCCACAGATGATTTAAAGACTGATGTTGATAACCTACTTTTTCAGTTAGCCATACAAGTGAAAAAAAACCACAAAAAACACTAAAGGAACTAAGGATTTTTCTGTGTGCTAGCTTTCTGGAAACACCATCCTTGACCCCATCCCCATTTTTTCTAGCTTTTCTAAACTTATTTAGGAACATATTCATAAAAGAAAAATCTTTCCTTCATATGACCAAATATCTGAAAGGTAGATGTGCAAAAGTAAATATTTTTGACTGGTGATGACTGATTTCAGTGAACTACTTCAAATCATCTGTCATCTTCTGTGTGAATACACTTTTAGTAGAAAGTATAATTTTTATCTGGTTCTCAGAGGGGTCTCAGAGCAAGGCCCCTCCCCTGGTAGACAGAACTATTCTGACACATCAGATTCCACCATCCTCTTTCTCTTTATCCCAACCAGATGCAGCCTCAGCTTCATTATCTTCGTTGAAAGTATTGCCAGGTTTTCATCAACTCCGCCAAGACTGATTGGATGGAAAGCATGTAATCTATTGCAAGGTGAAAGGGCATAAATATTGTGGGAGCCATGGGTCATCAGAAGCCCAGGAATGGCAAAACCAGCAAGAAGATGATCACATATGTACACAGTAGACGATTACTCAGCAATCAAAAAAAAAAAACCCACATTTGATACATTTGTGATAACATGAATGGACCTAGAAGGAATCATGATAGCACAAATAAGCCAGAAAGATTAAGAGAAACACTGGATGATCTCACCTATACATGGTATATAGGGAAAACAAGCAAAAGGACATGGAAAACTTAAAACTTAGAATGAAAGCATAAAGCAAGAAGGGGGAGGGAAGAAAATAGAGGGAGGGATGGGCACAAGAGATTAAGGTGATGGTTCACGGGTGATAAGGTGGTGGCAGAACCTCAGAGTAGACAGTGATGTAAAATATATATATATGTGTAATCAATTACAAAATAAAAAAAGAAAGGAAGCCAGGTGTGGTGGCACATGTCTGTAATCCCAGTTACCTGGGAAACTGAGGCTGGGGATCACTTGAGTCTGCAGGTTTGAGACAACCCTGGGCAACATAGTGAGACCTAGTGTCTTAAAAAGTAAATAAATAAGTAAGTAAATAAATAAATAAGGAGAGATTATAATACAGAAAAGGAAGAAAAAAGACAAGCAAATGACTGGAAGACAGGAGGCAAGAGCACAGGGAACTATGGGTACTTTGGTGGTAGGAAAAATGCAGTGACCACACCTGTGGGGGGAAACCATATACTGCCCCTAAGTTTAAAATGATATAAGAAATGCAAGAAAAAGAAAAATCATTTTAAAATAATTTTTTTAAAAAGAAAAAACAAAGATGACCACTGCTGACAAATTTCATTGTTTGCCAACTAATGATACCATCAGGCCACCTCATCCCACCCCAACCCCAAGCCCCGACATGGAGTTTCTGATTGGTGGTGTCTCTTTCCCTTCTTAGGTGTGACCAGACGGAGGGACGCCGGTTAGGTAGCTGAAGCATGTCTGCATCACGAAAATCAAGGAACAAATGGAAGAAAAGTTGTGGAGAAAAAAACACCATATGGTACAAGCGGCAGAAAGCCATTTTTGTTTTTAAGAGCTACATCCTCAAGTTAGGAGGATAAAAATATATGTCACCATAAAATGTTTTAAAATGTGATGCTATTAAGCATCCAGAGAACAAAAAACAACTCCTAGAAATTAAAAAAGCAACATGGTAGCGGAAATTAAAATTCAATGCAAGAGTCAGGAATTAAAGTGCACATACTCAGAAAGTGGAGCCAAAAGGCAAAAATGGAATATATAGAGGGGAAGGACTAATTTTGAAGGTAAATACTTAAATAATTTGAGGTCTGAAGAGACGTGGAGACAGAAATCAGAAGTCAAAATTCAAAATTTTCTGGACTGAAGGATATGCATTTCCAGAGGCAAGGGTCCCAGAAACGCATGAAAACAGATCAGTTCCAAAGCATGTTATTAGAGAAACTCCAGAACACCAAGGACAAAAGGAAGATCCTGCAAGATCTAGGGTCTCTGTTACATTCAAAGAGTCAAGAATTAAAATATCTTCAGGTTTCTTAATGTCAACACTGAAGCTAGAAAGAGAACAACAGAGTAGTACTTTTTTTTATGAAAAATTGCCAACCTAAGATTCTGTACAAAGTCAAATTATCGATCAAGAGCGAGGAGAGAATAATAGCTGTGACTTGCCAGCTGCTCGACAAGACACAAGGATCCGACTCAAATTCAAAGAAGCAGGTTTATTACTGGTGTACCAGGGACCCCAAGCCAGCTCGGCCAGAGAGACCTGGAGCAGTCTCTGTGACAGCCTTTTGTAGGGCAAAACCACCACTGCCCCCTATTGTGAAGCAAGCAGGTGTAGGCCATGTTCCCACCTTCCCATAATGGTGGGACACATTCCCATAACTTCCAGTCATGCTGACGTCCATCATCTATCAGGTGGACAGTGCTGTTGTCAGGAACAACCAGGAATAAGGGGAGGCAGAAACAGGATGTTGCACCAGCCAGTGTGGCCAGTACTTTCCACTGAGGGCTGGTGGAGGTTGCAATAAATGGAAGAGGTAAAGGAGCTCAAGGAGATTGGTGAAAGGACACCCCACAATTGTGTGTGTGGCCCCCACAGAGCTCCCCCAGTGCAGAGTGAAGCAATGAGCGACTTGAGGTTTGGTGTTTTGTTTTTTTTTTTTTTGAGACCAGGTCTGGCTATGTTGCCTGGGGTAATCTCGAACCTGCGAACTCAAGCGATCCCTAACCTCAGCCTCCCAGCGCTGGGATTACAGGCGCGCTATCGGGCCCGGCTTTTTTTTTTTTTACATTTTGAAAGGCTTCTTAGGAACAGGAGAGCGTGACAGAGAGGCCCTGCACGGTCACGGTGAGCAGGGAAGCGGCGCCCCTGTCCTGCGAAGGGGCAATGTTTGTAATCAGAAAGATGACAGCGCTTTGCCACGATGGCCTGCGGGGGGCGCTGTGGGCAGCGCCGGAAATGGAACCCCTGCATGGTCGCAGGCGCCAGGGTCCAGGTGGGCTGCGGCAAGAAGACGTCCCCAGAAAGCGGCACATGGCCCCATCAGCACTGACCCCTTCAGGCGGACGGGAAGACGTCCAGGTGAGCCTGCTGTGTTCCCAGCCCACACCCACTTGCTGTCTGTCCCGACGAAGGCCGCCTTCTCCCCACCCTGACCCGCAGGAAGCGTCCTCGTTGTGTCCCACTGCGGCACAGCTGGGAAGTGGACACTTCGTAGTCATCCCTGCGCTTACTCTGGCCAACGTGCCTCAGGTTCCTGCATTCCAGCTCCCCGGAAGCACAGCGCTGCTTTGCTCCCCAGAGTCCCCCAAGCTTTGTTCCCTGACTTTGCAGACTCGGCTCCTGCAGCTGTCAGGGAAGCTGAAACCAGACCGGCCGGATATTGGGCCATTTCTTCCCCAGGGACCTTCCATCACTAAGTTATTATCTTTGCTATAATTTTTTTTTTTTTTTTTTTTTGAGACTAGGTCTTGCTCTGTTGCCCGGGGTACCACGGACTCAAGCGATCCCCAGCCTCAGCCTCCCAGGTAGCTGGGATGACAGGCGCGCGCCACCACGCCCAGCTATTTTTGGAACTAGGTCTTGCTATGTTGCCCCTGGCGGATCTCGAACCCGCGGACTCAAGCGATTCCCAGTCTCGGCCTCGCGTCCTAGGCTGGGATCTTTGCTATGGACTGACTATCTGTGGGCGCCCCCAGACTCCCTTGTGAAGCCTCATCTCCGATGTGACGTTTGGAGGTGGGACCTTTGGCGGGGACTCGGTGGTGAGGGTGGGGCCCTGGGCAGGATCAGTGCCTTTTTCAGCGAGACCCCAGAGCGCCTCCCCCAGCACCTCGAGCGGGGAAGCCTCAAGCGCCGGCTGTCTGTGAAGCAGGAAGGGATGCTCACCCCATGCAAGTCCGCTGGCACCGTGAGCCGCAATGTTCTAGTCACCACCTCTGTGAGAAGCCAATGTTTATTAACTCGCCCACTTTGGCTTTTTTATTTTTTTTTAAACTTTTTTATTTTCCTGAGACTAGGTCTCGCTATGTTGCCCGCGGTAGTCCTGATCCCGCGGACTCAAGTGATCCCCAGCCTCAGCCTCCCAGGTAGCTGGGATTACAGGCGCACACCACCACGCCTGGCTATTTTTTGAGTCCAGGTCTCGCAGTGTTGCCCCGGGTGGGTCTTGAACCTGCGAACTCAAGCGATCCCGGGCCTCTTGCCTCCCAGCGCTTGGATTACAGGCACAGGACACCACGCCTGGCCTATTTTGGCTTTTTTTTTATCTAGTAGCCCAAACACACTAAGTACGTAGCAGCTTGTGCTCACCTCTCAGCTTTTATATGAATCACTGTTCAGTCACTTACAGGTGGCTGTGGTCAGCTGTGTCATGTCGCCCGTCAGGCGGATCCTGATGTCCAGAAGCTGGGAGTGTGAACTTCCCTTAGCAACAGCAACTTTGCAGATGGGAGGAGGCTAAGGTTCTTGAGATAGATTAGCCTGGGTTATGGGGGTGGCTTGATGTTACCACAGGGGTCCCTATGGTGTGGAGAAGGTGGTCAGAGAGGAGAGGGGATGTTAAACTGCTGTCTTTGCAAAGGAATAGAGGAAACCACATCAAAACAAATCCTTGCATTCTCACTGCAACATAGGATATGGGGGTAAGTGGGGGAGGGGTGGGGAGGAGTTAAGGGTGGAGGGGGTCCAGTAGGTTGTGGGTAGAAGGTTACTGGTACTTCGGTGATGGGTGGGATGTGGTACCATGAAGAGGTGTGAGCCTCTCCTCCTGAACAGACAGCAGCAAACCAAGTTTGACCTCAATAAAAGAAACATGGATACAATAAAAAGACAAGCAAAATGCTAACTTTGAAGATAAAGCCAGTAGACCACGAACCAAGAAATCCGGACAGCTTTTCACTCTGAAAAAGGCAAAGAAACAAATCTCCACTAGAATGTTCTTTGTCCACAGAAACTCAGCCACATGTACAGACTCATTTGAGACTTCTGACATCCAGAACTGCAAAGCAATAAACATGCTCTGTTTTAAACTATTACACATGTGGTGATTTTTACAAGGCACCAGCAGGAAGCAGATAGTAAAAGTTAGTTAATAATTTAATGGAAAAAAAAAAGGTCTTCTAGATAATTCTGAAAATGCAACAAAATACAAGAAAACAGAAATTATTCGTCAGTCCAGCCCTCAAAGATAGCCACTCTCTGTACTGGCAGATACTATTTTGATTTAATGTCAGAAGAACACACACTCACAGACAGAAACCCCATATTTCATTCAATACAAATTTGTTGGATACTAAAGAATAAAAAATGAGTGCCATTAATAGGAGATCTTTTAACTCATTGTGAACGAAAGGTCACATTTCTGATTCACCCTGCTTTCCACCCCACTACATGTCTCTCCATATTGGAGCTCTCTCTGCAAGTGGCAGAAAGCTAAGGCCGGCTTCAGCAGTGAAGGGGATTCTTTGGTTCACTTAAGTGGTAAACACAGAGGCGGAACTGCGAGCAGGTGAACCGAATTCAGGGATTCTATGTAATCCTCTTTGTTTATCTCTCCTTTTCTTCATCCTTATTGTACCGATTCTTTCCTACAGGTAACTTGCGTGATGCAATAGGAGCAAAGGCCCAGGCAGCCCCAGACTTGCATCACCCCATCTCAGCAATCGCCAAGAGCAAGCATATCAATGTATGTGATTCCACAGGGGAGTCCAGTTCATCTGTGTGGAGATTCCACGTTATATCCTTGGACTGGAGGTATGGCTGGGGTTTGAGGTGCTGATCAGCGAGGGCTAAATCCAACTCTTGGTGGTGATAAAGTGCTGGAGTTGGCAGCTGAATAGACTTGAGGATAATGGTGCTTCTACCAGCAGAAGGAGAGGAAGGTGTGGAGCAGATAACCTATTCTACTTTGGAACTTTCTTAGGTTGAGATAACCCTTTTGACTTAGCTGACCCAGAATGATAAGCAGTTCGCTGACCTAGGCCCCATGATGTTTTGCTTTTCAGAGAAAACTACAGTAGACGATTGTGACATCTTTTTAATAGTAGAGAATTGGGATTTTTTTAAATGGTCTCTTATAAAGTTTGAACTAGGAAATAGCCACAACCACCAGTAACTCCCAATCTTGCTGTGGTGAATTGAGATATGAGGAATAAGTAATTTCGTTTAATAGTAGATCAGGGCCGGGCACGGTGGCTCGTGCTTGTAAGCTTCAGCCTATGAAGCGGCCAGGGCTAGGGATCATGGTTCAAGTCCCGCCTGGGGCCCGTAGCGAGACCTAGTTCCAAAAAAAAAAAAAAAAAAAAAAAATAGCCGGGTGTGGTGGTGCGCGCCTGTAATCCCAGCTACCTGGGAAGCTGAGGCTGGGGATTGCTTGAGTCTGTGGTACCCCGGGCAACAAGAGCCTGTGGTTCCACAGGCAAAAATAGCAAGACCTAGTCTCAAAAAAAAAAAAAGTAGATCAGGATCTGAAGTTTACTCTGGTTTCTCTTCAGATCGTATAAACCTTTTGCCTTTTATTAAATCACCTTTTAAATAGATTATTGGTTCAATATATATATTTAAAATATACTGGTTGAGGATTACCCCTAGAATATGTCAGTCTCAATTGGTTAGATCCTTCTTAAGGGTGTCTTTGAGAGGGAAAAGGGTAAACTTAGAACTTCCTACACAATGACTTATGATATCAGGACTACTAGTTGTCCTTCTAATACCTGTAGCCCCTTCTATCATAGTAGACATCTACACTGAACGTGTGACTGCTTAACTGAAAGCTGTTTCCGGTTTCCCATACAAACATGCGCATATGTTTTGAAACTAGGTTTTGTCCAGTGAGATAGGTATGGAAATGATGGATGCACCCTTATCTCCATGTTTTACCAACCAGGAAGCTTACAACTGGACAGCAATGACTCACCTAACAACCACACCATAAATGACTGTCAAGCTAACCTAGCAGGAAGAGTAGCCTGTAGATAAGCAGAAGGATACCATGCTGGTCACAGTGTGGGCAAGATGTTTAGTATTTGTCTATTTAAATACATTTCCATTTTAATGAGGTTTGGATGCAACATACCAATTCCTATTGATTATAATGAGATTCTACAGCATTGTTGAAACCATTCATAGCAACTGCAATGTTTTTAGTTATTATGAGGTAAACTTTGGTTTTCCCAAAATTAATTTTACACTAGCATAAAAAAATTGGTTACATTTTAAACCAAGTGAACAGAAGAGAACGTGCACTATTAATTGTAATTTTGTAAAATTTGCTACAGAGAGAAATGCCTTTAGATTCCACATTTTGTTATGACTATTGTTTGTTCATGTAAAAACATAATCTCACTTTTCAGAACCTAGAAATGAAATGTACTACACATTCCCGATTATATTTCAGTATGTAAAAAGGAAACACTTTAATACAAGAGGATATAGTGTAATTATAATATATATAATATAATAGCATAATATGTAATTCATCTCTATATTCATAGTCTCTAGATCTTAAGGGATTTTTTGTGAAATAATTTGTGTATGGTGTTTAAGTTTATATAATTCAGAACAACAAAAAGCTTGATTTCACCTTACTTCGGTGATGGCTCCCCTCCTCCGTACTATGCAATCAATTTCTTTCAAAGGAAAGATGTACGACGGCTTAGAAAATAGCTTTCTTAAGTTGAGTTCTGACTACATATATTAGGTTTTGTTTATAATTATAATCAGATCTTAATTATAATTGACTCTTAACCATTCACTAAATTTGACCTTAGAGGGATATATATAGCTACACTTAACTGTCTTTTGCCTTTTATCATGTCTTGTACTTTTCACTGTTTCAAGCTACATTCTACTATGCTCTCCTGCTTTCAGAAGAGCGGCTGCTTACTTTGTGTAGTATTGTTATCTGACCACAGAGGGCACAAGGTCATTGCAAAATTAAATATGCCACCCATGTAGTTGTTCATAATACCTCCTCCCCTCCTTGTCATGAGAAAATGAAGAGAGTTCCTTTACTCTGATGCTTTGTGTATTGAAGACTGTCTCCTTTGATTTTTTTCCCAGTATAAATTAAATCTCAAATAAACTTCGCTTTCATTGTTAAAAATATAAAGGACAACTGAATCTCCAGAAGCATAGAAGATTATCAGCCTGTTGGCTAAACTATCGAATTCACATGGGGATACTTGCCACAAAAAGAGATTTACTTTATATAGACTATCAACTACCTTGGCACCTTGAATCTCAATTTTGAACAAAAAGTAAACAGTAGTGAATATTAATGTGCTCTAGTTATTACTGTTCTTTTGGAATATTTTGTCTGACTTTTTAAAATGCATTGATAGTACTGCAATGGCCCAGGAAAGACAAAACAGAAAATTAGAAATCACAGGAGCACAGAATAATGAAATTGTATCATAGTAAATAAAATTTTAGCATGAATAATAACATAAATCCCCAGTATTTAAAATTCACTGAGTTTGATCCTTTATAAGAGTGGATTTTAAGGAGGAATCAGGTATCTTCACACATCAGAGCCTTTTGTAGTATAAGAGAATATAATAAGATGAGCACATCTTTTTATGTTAACACCAACTAATCAATTATAATTGGTATAATTACTACTTTGCTATTTTCTCCTAGTATTCATTATTGCTGAATACATAATTATAGCAGAGGATATAATTTATTCTTTAGCAAGATGCCAGTTGTAGACCCAGCATTTTCAATATATGTCTTCCTTTACAAAATCTATATGTATGGTAAAGAGTGCAGCGCTAGCCCATCTACTTCAATGTTTAAAACTTGATAATTTCACTGAGCACTAAATATCACTTGTTTCTAAACTACATCTATTGATCTTGTTGAAAAAAAAAAGGACATTTGGAAAAAATGAGATATCATAAATAAGATTTAAAAAATGGTCATCAGCAAATAGATGTCCAGTTCCTCAGTCCCTTTTTCCACCCACTCCCTTCTCTGAAACTAGAGCAGTTATCTTCTTAGCAAAATAGTTTGCAAGTACTTTGATCAGTGATGCTAGCAATGCTCACCTCTGACTATCAATATCAAAGTGACATTGCTTTATTGCCTGTTTTCATATCAGTTTCACATTTCTGAGCTTTGTTCATAGTGCTCTTAAACTGAAGGAGAGTAGTTATCTGGTAGTAGAATAGTTGTTGATTAAAAAAAAAGTGCTTAATGAGATACCACCCACCTTACACCAGTAAGAATGGCCTATATCTAAAAACTGGGCAACAGCAAGTGCTGGCGTGAATGTGGAGAGAAAGGAATACTCTTAAACTGCTGGTGGGAAGGTAAACTGGCCCAGCCACCATGGAAAGCAGTGTGGAGGTCCCTCAAACTAATGAAAATGGAACTACCATTTGACCCAACAATTGCTCTTCTGGGAATCTACCCAAAGGAGACCTCAATACTTATACAAAGAGACACCTGTACTCGGATATTTATTGCAGCACTATTTATAATTGCATGGACATGGAAACAACCCAAATGTTCCAAAATAGGTGAATGGATGAAAAAGATGTGGTATTGCTGTGTGCTTTAGCAAACCAGAGGAATCATTGCTGTGAGGCCAGGAGCATCCCTCTTGCTTTAATTGCCTTCGGCAAACTGAAGACAGAATTCCTGCATTGACCCTTTGAGATTGTGATGGTGGATGGTGCCACTGGCCTTTCTAAATGTTTACATGTGGAGTTTTCCCTAAATCAGAGATAGTGACCACCTACCAGTACTCCCCCTGTTCCCAATTACATGCTAATTGCCTCTCACATTTCCCTTCCTTTGGAATTCACCCCTTGACCCTCAACCTGTGTCTCTATAAATGTCTTTTTCTTTTGTTAATAAATTGCCATTTGGTTCATTATCTCAAAATCAGCCCTCGTCTTACTGAGTCATCTCCTCATTCCTTTCTCCTACCTTGCATTCGGCTGTCAAAATGGTATATATATATACACTGGAATATTACTCATCAATTAAAAATAACAAATTTGATGAATTTGATGGTAACATGGATGAACCTAGAAGAAATGTAGGTTCCTAGCAGAAATAAGTCAGAAAGCAAATAGATACCAAATGGTTCCACTCATCTATGGGATATAGGAAAAACAAATACAAGACCAGGAGGAAAAGTCAAAACAAGCTAACAACCAAACTAAAGTACACAACTGGAGGTGGGGGGATGGATGGGAGTGGTCAGGGAGAGGGGAAGTGGTGGGTGAACCCCAGGGGAACACAAATATGTGAAATATATATATATTATTTGAAGAAAAAATTTTAAAGTGGTGCTAAGGACAAAGTATATAAAATTAAGATATTTTGGACAATTGTGAAAAAAGCCAAACAGTATGACAATGTCTCTGTGACTGGGTGAAGCCAGGGATGGTTCGGTTCTGCAGTGCACCTCTGCCCTCCGTGTTTATTACCCTGCAAGGCAGCCAGCGGTGTGCTTCCTTAGCTAAAGGAATAGACTGCCAGACATAGTGATTCACTATTTCTCTTTGATTGGCATTCATTAGTTACACTTCGTAGCTATGGTCTCCTCACAAACAACTGGTATGTAGTACCACAAGGGGTATGTGGCCTGTGGACAGTGCAGGTTTTGGAAAAGGTAGACCATGGTATTCGCCACTAACATATCAAAATGTTGAGAGAAAAGAATTGACTCAAAGCAAAATGTGGGTGCCCAAGCTTCTTCTACTGCCAACTGTCAAGTAGCCCAGATGGAATGTTGAAGGCAAATGACATCAGTGTTCTTGGGATCAGTGCCTACAGGGGGACTGGGCTGGTGAAGCTGGACATGGCGCCGCTGCAGCCAAGTTCTCAGCACCTGCAGGGACCCCTGGGATTGAGATGACATTTCTGAGTTTTTCGAAACCAGAAAGCCGGGCCTTGCAGCTACTGCATGCAATCTGTAGCTGCCAAGCATGCAATCTGTAGCTACTGCATGCAATCTGCTGCTGACAAGGTGGCCTTCAGTGAAGGACAAGTGTCAGAAAAGGCTTAGCTGGGAACTGCCTGGGTGGTTTTTGTTTTGTTTTGTTTTTTAAGAGACTGGGTCTCACTGTGTTACCCAGGGTAGTTCCAAACCTGCAGACTCAAGTGATCCCTAGCCTCAGCCTCACAAGTAGCTGGGATTACAGGTACATGCCACACGCCTGGCTATGTTTTTGAGACTAGTTCTCACTATGTTGCCCGGGGTAGTCTTGAACCCACAGACTCAAGCAATCCCTGGCCTCAGCCTCCCAGGTAGCTGGGATTACAGGTGCCCACCACCACACGCAGCTGCTATTTTGAGAGTAGGTCTCACTATATTGCCCGGGGTAGTCTCAAACCTGCAAACTCAAGCAATCCCTGGCCTCTTGCTTCCCAGTGCTTGGGTTATAGGTGCATGCCACCATGCCTGGTTTTTGACATCAAGATAAAGGCCACAGCCCCTGGTCTCATATCCATCCATGTCTCTTTCAGGCATCCTCTTCCATGTCCTGAGTCGGTGGTACAATTCCCATCTTCTTCCCACGTTCTCTGCTCCCCATGCATCTTCCAGTCTCCTTCTTCCTCTTTTTCTTTCCTTTTCCCCTTGTCTTCTTTCCAATTTCTCTCTCTTCTTCGTGTTCAGCTCTATCCTTCCTTTGAGAAGGGAATCTGAAACCTCCCCTTTTCCTGGGATCATCCTGTCACACTTCCATGTTTATTCTAGCCCCCATTTTCTTTTTTTTCAGACTAGGTCTCGCTATTTTGCCCAAGGAACCACAGGCTCAGATTGCCTGGGCTACCGCAGATTCAAGCAATCCCCAGCCTCATCCTCCCAAGTAGCTAGGATTACAGGTATGTGCCTGCTGCGGACCGGCCGGGCAAGGGCACAGGCCAGATGACCAGAGTTCAGCTGGGCAGGAAAGACACAGGAGCCGGCGAATGGCGAACAGACAGACACTCAAGGGGTGATGAATCTGTTGCGATTTATTTGAGATTTTTGTGGATATATATAGTGTTTTAGGCAATTATATCAGCATTCTATGAGTATATGCAATTAACAGATTGCAGATTTATCCTAGGTGTATTTTAACTAACAATATAAGTTCCCAAAAGCATTAATCTTTTACTTTGTTATCCCTTCACTGAGAATTAACATATCAACAGATTGCAGATTTATCCTAGGTGTAACTTACACATTTTTAACTAACAATATAAGTTCCCAAAACCCTTCCTGTGGGGACAGAGAGCTTCGTCCATGGGTGCTTTCACCCCATGGGTCCCCCATTTTCGGGCCAGCTCCCACATGTGCCACCATGCCCAGCTATTTTTTGAGACTAGGTCTTGCTGTGTTGCCCAAGGTGGGTCTCAAACCCGCAACTCAAGCGATTCCTAGTGTTGGCCTTGCTTCGTAGGCTGTGATTAAAGGCACGGGCTACCATACCTGACCCCTAACCCCCATTTTCCGATTTATAGGAACCACTTGCAATCTGGCCTGCACACATGCTCATACTGTCTGCTGCTCCAGATTTGCCACCCATAGGCCAGGCCACAAAATTCACCCCTAATAAATGAACAATCATCTTCTGTGCATGCATGCATGCGTGCGTGTGTGTGTGTGTGTGCTCCCCAGTAGATGAATAGGTCCTCTGGAGTCAGGTGTGCTTGGTTATCTTGCATGTATCTGCCATGCTAGAGGACCTAGTGTAGCATTGACTAGATTCAGAGATTTCGAGACAAAAGAGAAACTTCAAGGACCACGTAGTCCGACCTAATTTTATAGATGACTTAGCAGAGATTAAGAAAGATTAACTTCTGTTTCTCCTCTGAACTCCCACATTACTTGTTTGTACCTCTTTTATGGTATTTATGGCTTTTGGTTATTTCTGCTCAGTCTCTTCCTACCTGTTCTACCGGTCTTTATCTGTGTTTACGCAGGCGACTTCACTTCTGCCTGTTGGGGACTGTTTCTGGGGCTCTGGTGGATTCTCTGACCTAAGCCACCCATTTCCCATGGGTGTCACTGACCACCCCCCCCTCCCCCGCTGCCTCCTTATCTGTGTCTTCAGCTGTGCTCTCCATCCAGCCCTCCACAGATAGCACCCCTTGGAGGTTTCCTGAGACACTCAGATTCCACTTGTTCTTGACACCTATCTAATGCTCACACCCAACTGGCCACCAACTCCTCTTCATCGACTCATTTATCCTGATCTCTGTATTCACTGCCTCAACCGGGAGGGATAAGGCTGGCCTCCTCTCTCTCCTCCTTAGAAGCATTCTGTTTACTATTAGTTGACCCTCAAAGCTGTACCAGTCACCTATTCCCCCACCCTCCCTTGTGAGAGGTGCCTAACAAGGTCACTGCCTTAAAATTCTTCATTAGCTTTTGGTTACCTATAATTAAAAGCTACACTTCTTACAATGGCATTCAAAGCTTTTCACAGCAGACAGTAAACCTGAAGGGTAAATTTTGATTGTCCCATACAGTGACTCCAGGCAAAGTTTATTTATTTTGGGGGTCTGTTTTGCACGTGAAAAAAAGAGCACAGTAACATACCTATCCCATAACATACCTATCCCATAAGGATGTTGTAAGGAATATATGGGTGAATACACAGGGAGAGAGTGTATAGACAGAATCTGCATATCAAGTTGTGTTATTATTTCTAAATCGAGGACTAGTTATTTTTTTAAGTCTCATTTACCAATTCCTTATCTAGACCCAGTTGTCAAGTCACAGTGAACAGCTTGCCATCGCCCAACCTTCCTGGCATACTTTCCATTCTCTTGTCCCTTTCCATGTATGTTTTCCTTCCCTGGGAATACCATCCACTTTCCTGCTTGATGAATTTATGTTTATTCTTCCAGAGACGGGTGAAGGCTATAGCCCCCTTGCAGTCTTCCTGCAACCCTTCTTTTTGTGGCAATTATATTCATCTTTATCTATGTCCTTTTAGCTGCAGGCAAACTTTTATATTTATGCATCACATATTAAATAAGAGCTACTTTTTTCATCATCAGCCAGAATATGAGTTCCTGAATTTTTGTGTCCCTGATGTCTGCTACAGCTCTTAATATATATTGAGTATTCAGTAAGTGTATTACATGAAATACATATTGAAACATTTTTGCTAAAAAAGCCTAGCATAGATTATCTATTTTCACAAAATTAATCTGTAATTTATGCTTAGATTCAAATTCAAATATCAATTGAGCTGTGTTTGCTTGTGATTTGGATAGAAACTGATGAACTTATTTTGTAGAGTATCTAGAGGAATAAATGTGTGAGAAGAGCCAGGTAACATCTAACAAAGATGAGTAATAGGTAGCCATAGCAAATAACAAGTTAATCAATCTGATAATAAAATTATAGTAATTCACTTGTGTGCTGAGGTGAATCTAAACAGATCAAAAGAAAAAACTGAAAGTAGAAAAATAAATATAAATGTACCTTAAGCTTGGCATGTATTCAAAAAAACCTCTGAGGACAGCTCAAAACTGTATGGGAATTACTTATAATTACATGTAAATACATCAAAGAATGCATGTATATGATGTAAACATAAAAATAAAATGTAGGAGGGTAACATACATCTGAAGGAATATGATCCCATTTATTACTCTGAATCATTGCATGTTGTAAATCAATGTTAACTCAGTAGAAAAAATAAAATAACCATCACCCAGTATTCCATAATCTCTGGTTTAAATAAACATCAGCATTTTGTGACTGGGCATGGTGGCTTGTGCCTGTAAGCTTCAGCTTATGAAGCGGCCGGGGCTAGGGATCGCGGTTCGAGTCCTGCCTGGGGTCTGTAGTGAGACCTAATTCCAAAAAAATAGCTGGGCATGGTAGCGCGTGCCTGTAATCCCAGCTACCTGGGAAGCTGAGGCCGGGGATTGCTTGAGTCTATGGTATCCTGGGCAATGAGAGCCTGTGGTTCCATGGGCAAAAAATAGTGAGACCTAGTCTCAAAAAAAAAAAAAAAAAAGAAAAAAAAAGAAAAATCAGGATTTTAAGTGCCACCCCAAATAACTATGTTAAATTAACTATAACTCATAATTGCTTTGACTTTTAAGATATTGTTCTTTCAGAACTTAGACTACATTATAAAAATGTAGATCAATGTCCAAACTTAAAGGACTATGATGATACTTTTATCATTGTTTATAGTTTCTAAATTCTCAGTCTCTCAAAATGTATACTACAATCCTCAATATATCTATTAATAATTAAGCATTATTTTCTAAACACTTTTTTCTTTCTTTCCCTTCCTTCCTTCCTTCCTTCCTTCCTTCCTTCCTTCCTTCCTTCCTTCCTTCCTTCCTTCCTTCCTTCCTTTCTTTCTTCCCTTCTTTCTTTTTTTTGACTAAGTCTTGCTATGTTACCTGGGGTAGTCCCGATCCTGTGGACTCAAATTATTCCCAGTCTCAGCCTCCCAGGTAGCTGGGATTACAGGCGTCTGCCACCATGCCTGCTTTTTTGAGACCAGGTCTTACTATGTTGCCCGGGATAGTCTCGAACCCGCGAACTCAAGTGATCCCGGACCTCTTGCCTTCCAGCGCTTGGATTACAGGCACGCGCCGCCATGCACAGCTTAACTACTTTTAATTAATACATTCAAAAGAAAGGTGTTCCGGATAAAATATAAGTAAGCATACAGGTGTCCTTCCCACCCAAAAGACTTCAAGAATACAAAACCTTCAACTTGTATTTGAGTGATTCTGGGGTCTTATTATGTGTTTTCTTTATTTCTCTTTGGAGGAAGATTGAAATTCCCTTTTCTACTCAGAAAGTTGGTCATGTGAGTCTGTGAACCCACAGCATTGAGTCAAACAACTCTGAACAGCAAGATGGAACACCAGGAAACTCCAGAGCAATACCTCTGATGTACTCAAGGAAAGAAGCAGCCAAAGATCATTCCTCAAACTGTCCCGTACACAGTCCACAGTTCCAAGCAATTTCAAGCTAGCAAGAACTCAGAATATTGATTATCTGAACTCTCTGAGGAAACTGTAGCCAACAAAAAGAGCATGGGTCAGGTTTACCTAATGAATGGTAAAGTTTGGGGAAACCAATTCAAATCTAAAACAAAATAAAGTAGAGATTTAAAAAAAGGTTGAGATTGTGATAGAAATGTTAATGCTCTGACAATGTAGGGAAATGAGAACTACCAAAAATGGGAGAAGGGAGAGAAAATTTGGAAGCAGAATACATTTTGAAATCAAAATCAGAATCAAAGTTATCATTTAAATGTGACGAAACAGGCCACGCCCGGAAGGGAGGCCCCAGACAGGTAGCGTCCTCTCGTCTGGAGGGCTCAGTGGCTTGCAGGCCAGCTGCACACTGCCAGGTGTAGCCAGGTTGGCCCAGAGGCCTCCATGCGGCCTAAGGCTCCCACCCTTCCACCCCTAGCCAGCGGGGAGCAAAGGCGGAGAAGACCCCAGGGTAGGCCCCAAGTCTGGAGAGCCCAGGAGGGGGGGACAGATAGGGTTGTAGCCCCATCCACCCGTGGATGGCTGTTGCACGGCAGCCATCTGCAGCCAGATCGACCAAGATATTTGCCCCCAGACCCCAGTCCAAGGGGGGGTTGGGATGGCACACACATAGACATTTGGGCCCTGCCCCCACGTAGGGAGGTACCCGAAGGGGGGGTGGCAGGCGGAATGTGCCCCCTCCATTTCATCACTCTCCAGCTAATCTTCAGGAGGAGCAAGAACACAACCCCCATCATAAAATATATAACACAAACCCCATAAAATATATAACACAAACCCCATCATAAAATGGGTAAGGGACCACGTGAAAATCCAGCCCACGAGTGTGAGCTGGACACAGCAGATGGACAATCCAAAGAACCAATCCAGGCAAGACAGGAGAAACATCTATAGAAACACAATATCATGAAGCGCACCTACACGGTCGCTGGGTCTGGAAGACCCAAGACTTCATTTCAGAGATGCCTTCTGGGAGAGCAAGGCGCCCCTCCCCACTTTATAGGAGAGGAAAGGAAAGCCAAAGACTGGTGGCTTCGGCCCCACAGCAAAGCTGCAAACTGAGGCAGAGGAGATCATCTACAACGGCCAATCACAAATACCTGTATCCACAGAGAAGCTTCTTCTCTGGCAATAGCAGGGGCTGAGACCCCCTAAATCTGACACCAGAACCATAAGGTAAAGCAGCAAAACAACAAAGATGGGGTTGGAGAAGACAGCCTGCAATGAGAAGCATGGATAGATCACAAATAAAAATAGATTGGCTGCCCAACGCAAACTTAAGACTGAAAACCTACCATCAAGGTTTGCCTGGTTCTGAGAACATAATCCTTCAACCAGTGAAAGAACACTGCCACAGGAAAGAAAGACTAATGGACTTAACACAGACTCATGAACAACAAAGTGTGGGGGGGTGAAAGAATGGAGGGGGCACCTGAGGAAGGGAGGTGGGGGAGATATCCCAAAATCCATTTACTGAATTTGTGATTTAAAGAATAATAATAATAATAATAATAATAATAATAAAATTGATGTGACAAAACAAGCAGACAAAGGCTAAGAATTTAATGACACAAAACTAAGTCCTGATTCTGATAATGTTATTGAATGAAGCTGGATAGAGGGAAAGAAGGTAAGATAGGAGGCAGGGGAAACAATCTCAGGTTTAACATGGTGGGGAGGTAATACATATTGTTAAAGAGGGGAAAAGATGTTATATAGAGACATAATGATAAAAGATTTTTAAAAAGCATCTTAAATAGCAGAACTACCATAACAATAACAACAAAATACCATGAAGACAAGAAATAAACTTCTCAATTACTAAATATAACATCCATTCAGAACAATACATAAAATCACATAACTAGTCACCATAAAGCAATACTTTTTAAGTGCCACTCAAATCAGGAAAGGCAGCATTACTATCATTCCTTCCTGATTATAATCTTTCCCCTGATTTTATCATCATTAGAAGCTTTCACATATACATATATGTATTTAGCTTTATAATCTATATTTATATTTCTAGTTTTGCCTAATTTTGAACTTTCTATAAATGGAATCAGACTACATATGTTCTTTTATAGAGTAATCGTATTATATACTTATATATTTTTTCCCTTATTTAAAAATACATTTCATTTTCATCCGTTGTGTTTCAGATAACTTTAGTTTGTTCATTTTCTTGAAGGGAGCGTATTCTACTCTCTAAATGTGACAGTCTATGTAGCCATGCTTCTGTCAGTAGACCTTGACCTTGTGGCAATAGATGATGGGTTGCAGTATTCATTTAGATTTTCCTTTGCACTTCACGGATTCTCAACAATATTAAGCAGTTTTTATATGCTTGTTAAGTATCTTCACTTGTGAATTGCTTATCTGGAACTTTCTGTTCATTTTTTCCCAGTGGGTTGCATTTTTATTCTTCCTGGTTCTTTAAATATCTTTATAAATCAGGCTATGAATCTTTTGTTACCTGTGTTGTAACTACCTGTGCTTTGTCATCTACTTACTTATGGTATTTGGGGTAAAGAAAATTTCATGGAATTTAGCCAGGTGTGGTGGTACACACCTGTAATTCCAGCGTTGGGAGGCAAGAGGCTTGGGATCGCTTGAGTTCGCAGGTTCGAGACTACCCCGGGCAACATAGCAAGACCTGGTCTCAAAAAAGCAGCTGGGCATGGTTGCAGGTGCCTGTAATCCCAGCTCCCTGGGAGACTGCGGCTGGAAATTGCTTGATTCCATGAGATTGGGACTACTCTGAGCAACATAGATAGATCTAGTCTCAAAAAAATAATTTTTTTTGTAGAATTCAATGCAAATTTATCTTCCCCCCCCCTTTATAGTTGATGCTTTCTGAGCTAGATTAAGAACTATTTTTCTGTCCTGAAGTCATAAAAATATTCCGTATTATCTCTGAAAAATCTTTAGAATTTTATCTTTCTTGATAGGCCTGTAACTTCTGGAGTTGATTTTTGTGACTAACACTAGTTACTTTAAATGATGAGAACAAGGGTCTGTGCTGATACTAAAAAATTTTTGTTTTAAGTCTACAGAGAGAGTGGTCAGACCTTTGGGACTCTTCTCCACCTGGGCATGGTGGGGGCGGCTCTCCAGATAGATGACCTGGGAGGGACTGGGGGGCCTGAAGAATGCCAGACACACAGGCGCTCAGGGGTTTCCCCGGGGCTAGAAGTGAGATTTTGATCACTTTGCTAGTTCTGGCCTCTGAACTCAGCCAGCAACACACACACATGCTCTCTCTGGAGATTTGAGAGTTCTGCAAAAAAAAAAAAAAACCGTAATGTTCCCTCCCCCTCCCCCTTCCAAAACAGATAAAAACATTTGCAGATACTTAGTAGAGTCCTCTGATCACCTAAGTTGCAGTCCAGTATAAGAAATTACTCCAAAACTTTGTGACTTAAAACACAAACATCCGCTATCTCAGTTTCTATGGGTCAAGAGTCAGGGTGGGGTTAGCTGGGTATCTCTGGCTATAGGTCCCTCAAGAAACTGCAGTCAAGCGATCAGTTTACACTGCAGCCTCTTCTGAAGATTCAACTGAGGAGGTAAGATCCACTTGATGGTGTGTTGCCACGACCTCGCCACACGAGCCTCTCCATGGGGCTGGCTCAGTCATGCTGTCTACCTTCTCCCTGGGCAAAGAGTTCAAAAAAAGACAGAGATGGAAGCCTAGTTTACATATAAATTAAACTCAGAAGTGATATCCCATCACTTAAGCCATGTTTAGACTATTAGTTATTCAATCAGTCCAGTTCGCACTCAAGAAGAGGACTGCACAAAAGACATTGCAAATTTGAGGGTCATTGGCTGGAAGGACTCACAGAACTCCCCGAGAGCTGCTGTGCTCGTGGTGACAGTCTGTTAGAGGGAAAGGATACAATTAAAATTGCTGGGATTCAGGTGGTGGGGTTCCGTGCGTGGGGTTCCCAGGTCCTTCTGAGAAAGATGTTAGCGTCTAGACTTCCTCCTTGTGCACAGTTTATTGAGGAAAAGAGAACAGGGAAAGAGAAACACCTACATAGGACCGGAAAGTCCATCTTAAATGGCAAGAGCTGTGTTTTGTCAGGGTAAGGGGGGTTCCTTTACAAAGTTCTTCGGTGGAATTGTGGTGGAAATTACTGCCTTGGGGTCCTGCTGGATTGGTCTAAGGCTGGTAATCCTCTCTGGTCCCATTTCTGGGACCAGATGATCTTTTCTGACTCCATCTTCAATTCCTGGAGACGTCCCTGGCTGGATTAGCTAAGATGTATTGATTGTTCCTACTCCCCCACCGCTGATGTTTGTCCTTGTGAGAGCTTCCAGCTTATATTTTTCTAAGTTCCCATCAAGATCACCCAAGAAAAGAGGCACATAGTGTTGTGGTATCATTACTAAACTTGAAAGCTAAGTACTTATTTATTAATAATTTTTTTTGAGACTAGGTCTCGCTATTTTTGCCTGTGGAACCGCAGGCTCTCGTTGCCCGGGGTACCATGGACTCAAGCCATCCCCAGCCTCAGCTTCCCAGGTAGCTGGGATTACAGGCGTGCGCCACCACGCCCAGCTGTTTTTTTGGAACCAGGTCTCGCTACGGGCCCCAGGCGGGACTCGAACCGCGATCCCTGGCCCCGGCCGCTTCATAGGCTGAAGCTTACAAGCACGAGCCACCGTGCCCGGCTGGTCTTGCTATTGTTGCCCGGGGAACCGTGGTATCATTACTAAACTTGAAAGCTAAGTACTTATTTATTAATAATTTTTTCTGAGACTAGGTCTTGCTATTGTTGCCCGGGGAACCGCAGACTCACGTTGCTCAGGGTACCACGGACTCAAGCGATCCCCAGCCTCAGCCTCCCAGGTAGCTGGGATTACAGGCGTGCACCACCATGCCCAGTTTTTTTTTTTTTTTTTTTTGAGACTAGGTCTCACTATGTTGCTCCGGGTGGGTCTTGAACCCGCAGACTCAAGCAATTCCTAATCTCAGCCTCCCTTCTTAGGATGGGATTAAAGGTGCATGCCACAGCACCCAGCCCAAGCTAAATACTTATTGCTTGCTCAGATGGCAAATTTGGGAGGCTTGAATGAATAAAGGGAGCAAATGGGCACCATGGGAAAAGCCATAAACTGAAGCTGATGATCCTTTATCCAGATTTCAGATCAACAGTCAGGACCCACCCAAGATTAGTTACATTGGCGTATAAACAAGAGCCCTGGGACCAGCCTCCTGTCTCGCCTACTTCCTCACTTCAAAAAAATCTAACTGTTCTGTCCTCCATTCTCTCTGGTGAATTCTTCCTTTCCTGCCCCCCACCCTCCAGCCAACACCCGATTCTCTCCCACAACATATAGGGAGAGTCCAGGAGAATTCCAAGTGTGGAGCATCCAGCCAGTTTTCTCTCAGGGGAGTTGTAGCGGCAGTGCTTGTTTCTCACGACAGTGGTAACAAGATTCCATATACATGGGCAGTGCCAAGCCGGCACTCATGCCAACGTGGTAGCCAGAGTTTCTATTGGGGATTGTCACATAGACAGGACTGTCTGATGGCTGATCGTAGTCTCCAGCCCCTCTGGAGCTCGAATTGACACTGTGTGGGGCAAAGCCCTCCCTGTATGTACATCACATTGCTTGCAATGATTGTCAGGCATAGCCCACGGGCCCCAGGTAAACAAGGACACTGCTAGCAGGTAGAACATTCCAAGGGCTTGGAGATTGCCTTCCAGGAGTTGAAGGTAAAAGCCAGACCTTTCTTCGGGAAAGCTTACACCAGCACTGCTTGACAAGGACTACCAGGAGATGAGGAGCACGAAGAGCTATCTTAGTGTCTGCCCGCCACACCCACCATTCAGAAAATTTCTCCCAGGAGTTTCTGATGAGGTTTTAAGTGCCTACTTCTTTTTTTTTTCTCCTTAATTGAAGGAACATTGGTTTACAACACTGTATATGATTTAGGGGAAAAGGGTCTCCTATGTGACTGGATCACTACTCATTTAAAGAAAGTCTCCAATATTAGAGAGAGGCCAAAACAAGTTATGAGTAAAGAAGAAACTTAGAGGAAACAGACAATACAGGGAATTAAAACACCTAAACTAAAAAAAAAAAAAACACCAAACAACTAAAAAGACAAACACTACAATAGCACCAGAGAATAAGATATTATATTAAGTTTAGAAATAATCAGAGTCACATAATCAAGAAAATATTTGTTCAAGAAGAGGGATCATACTCCAGGTCCATAATGCAGGAGCAATTCCAGGTGTGTTCCACCTGGGTAATATGTCAGGAGAATTTTATTTTATTTATTTTATTTTAAGTTTTTAAAAAATTGATTGCATATATATATATAATATTACGCCATTGTCTACCCCCAGTTTCTCCCACCATCTTGTCCTCCGTGAACCATCATCTTGATCTCTTGCGCCCATCCCTCCCCCAATCTTATCCCCTCTCTTGCTTTATGCTTCAATTCTATTGGCAATTAATTTTAAATTTTCCTTGTCATTTGTTTGTTTTCCCTCTATCCACATATAGGTGAGATCAGCCAGTATTTCTCTTTATCTTTCTCGCTTGTTTCTACTAATGTGATTCCTTCTAGGTTCATCCATATGATCACAAATGCATCAAATTTGTCTTTTTTGATTGATGAATGATATTCATTGTGTATATATGCCACATCTTTTTGATCCTCTCATCTATTTGGGAGCATTTGGGTAGTTTCCATATCCTGGTTATTGTAAATAGTGCTGCAACAAACATCTGAGTACAGGTGTCCTTTTGAATTAGTGTTTTTGGTGTCCTTTGGGTAGATTCCCAGAAATGGGATTGCTGGATTGAAGGTAGTTCCATTTTCAGTAGCTTGAGGGTCCTCCACACATAGTAGCTGGAATAGTTTGCATTCTCACCAGATGTGTAAAAGTGTTCCTTTCTTTCCACATCCACGCCAGCACTTATTGCCAATTTTTTTTTTTTTAATACGGGCAAGTCAGGAGACTTTTAAAGGTTCAAGGAGAGGAGGTATAAATACGTTCAGGTCACTTGTTTGAAGTTTTTGGATTGATCAACAGGAATCTTCAGGCAGAAAGCTGGAACTAGGGTCTTTGTAACAATCATCAAGTAGTTTTCCTGTTTCTTTCCTAATTGTTGATAAGAGAAATCAGTGAGTGTGTGTTCTTTTGTCATGACCCATAGGCAGTGAAGGCAAACTGCTTATTGTTGGCCTAGAAATCTCAACATGGCCACCAAAAGACAAGATGGAGTCTGATTCAAAGTAGGTGCTTTGGCAGTCAGAAAATAAGAACAAGATGATGTGGAAAGATAAGAAAGAGCACTTGGGAATTAAAACATGATAGATGGGCTTAAAGTTTAAAAAAATAATGAAATTATGAGAATTGAGAAATGTGTATGTTCAGGGAGGTGGGATATAAAGTAGGTAAACCTTCATTATTCAAAAATGGTGTAAAATCAGGTGTGGATGTGGGGGCTGGACATTTAAGTGATCTGATGAATATTTTTAGGGAAAAGTAATACAAAACAACATGGTTAAAGCTAAGAATGAAGTGTTGAAAAGGACTATGAAAGGACTCTGAAAATTAGGTTGAGAAATAAAAAAATGTACACACCTGTCCCACAAAAAAAAAGAAGAAGAAAGAAAAGAAAAGGGGGGGGGAAACACCAACAACACATACAGCATGGAGAAACCAGAAACTAATGAAAAAAGTTATTAAAAGATATGTGGGATAAGGACAGAAACAAAACACCTCTAAATATAGATCTTTGTATGCCATTTTGACTTTGAAAGCATGTAGATGTTTTACATATTCCAAAAATAAAATTTAAAAGGGTGAAAATGATCTTGAATCATGTTTTATTTATTTATTGAGACTAGGTCTGGCTATTTTTACCCGTGGAACCACAGGCTTACGTTGCCCAGGGTACCACAGACTCAAACAATTCCCAGCCTCAGCTTCCCAGGTAGCTGGGATTATAGGCACACGCCACCACGCCCAGCTATATTTTTTTGGAACTAGGTCTCGCTACATGCCCCTGGCAAGACTAGAACAGCGATCCCTGGCCCCAGCCATGGCTTCCTAGGCTGCTGCTTACAGGCATGCACCACTGTGCTCGGCCCGAATCGTGTCTGTTAATGAGAAGTTATTTATATTAAATGAAAGAATACATAGTAGAATATAATTTAAAATAGAGATATATATTCCCCCTACCCCACCCTACCTAGATATATATATATATTTGAAAGATACATATCCAAATGATAATAGTAATCATCTCTAACTGAAATAATCACCTTATTTCAGTTTTTATAATTTATACTTATTTGTATATATTGGTTTTCTATGATGAGTATATGATTTTTCTATGATTTATACTGATTTATATTGATTTATAATCATTTTTTGACATGACCTATAGTAGACTGAATAATGATTTCTCAAAAATACTCCTGAATGACATTCTGGAACTTCTGAATAGGTTATACTACATGGCAAGGGGAATGCAAGTTGTAGATGAAATGAAAGTGACTAATTGCTAAGATTGAAACAGATTTTATGGACTCATTTGAGTAGACCCAATGTAATCCCAAGTCTTTTGCCAAATCCTAAGTATTTGGAAAAGGGAGCCAAAAGTTCAGAGTCAGGAAGAGATTTGAGTATAATGTTGACTTTGATGCAGGAAGAGGCTGTGTGCCAAAGAATGCAGGCAGCACCTGGAAATTAGAAAGGACAAGAAAACAGACTCTCCCCCTCAAGCCTCGAAGAGAACATAGCTCTGTTGATGCCTTAATTTCAGTCAAGTGAGACCCATTCAGACTTGTGACCTCTAGAATGTACGCTAACACACCTGTGTTGCTTTAAGTTACTAAATTCATCATCATTTATCACAGCAACAATATGAGACCATTGAAAGTATAGAAGCAGTGACTATTAGTATACAGTATTATGGAAGCTATAAATCAAGCTGAAAATCAAATTAGCAAGAATTTAGTATTATTTCTAATTTTTAAAAACTCGCCAATATATACTTTACAAATTTTCTAAAGAATTAGGTTTCTGATGACTTTTTTTAAACTCCCTTTTAAAAACTGAAGTGTGGCAATAATTTCAAAAATGACTTCCTTTCATTTCACTATGTTTGGGTCGTAGGGTTTTTTTTTCCTTTTTGAGACTAGGTCTGGCTATTTTTGCCATGGAACCGCAGGCTCACGCTGCCTGGGGTACCACAGACTCAAGCAATCCCCAGCCTCAGCTTCCCAGGTAGCTGATATTACAGGCATGCGCCACCACGCCCAGCTATATTTTTTTAGAACTAGGTCTCGCTATGTGCCCCTGGCAGGACTTGAACCACCATCCCTGGCCCGGGGCCGCGGCTTCCTAGGCTGCTGTTTAAGGCATGTGTCACCATGACCGGTCTGGGTCCTAGGTTCTCTATCTTTCTCCACGAACTCGGCCATGACAAAGACACCGCAGTGTGTTTATTAAACCAGTCTATTTTCCTCTTAAGTATTCAGAAAGACAACATTTCCCAGTTGTTTTTTTAGCAAGGGGGCGGGAGTGGTCAAGTTACTAATTCTGCCCCCATGGAAGAAAGGCAGATGGGATAGCTGATCCTCTGTGCACAAACGCACTCATCTGCCAGGTGTAGTGGTGTTTACCTGTAATCCAAGCACTGAGAGGCAAGAGGCCAGGGATCACTTGCATTTGCAGGTTTGAGACTACCCCAAGCAACATAGGGAGACCTAGTCTCAAAAAACAAAACAAAACAAAACAAAAAAACCATACTCATCTGTCTTCGCCTTCTCATGGTCTTTAAGCCACACATTGATGACTGTAATATGAAATCATTCTGAATGACCCTCACCTCCTACCTGTCTGCCCCTGTATTGTACTGAGTTATGAAATTGGAGAAATACATTTATTTTTTAATAAAATAGATTAAATTTTTTATTGACTGAACATTTATATACATATATACATATATATTACATCATTGTTTACTCCAAAGTTCTCCCATCACCTTATCACCTGTGAACCATCTTAATTTCTTGTGCTCATCCCTCCCCCAATTTTACCCTCCCCCTCTCTTGCTCTATGCTTCAGTTCTGTAGACAGTTTAAATTTTTTCTTGTTCATTTGTTTGTTTTCCCTATATCCCTCAGATAAGTGAGACCACCCCGTATTTCTCTTTTTCTATCCAACTTATTTCCGCTAACATGATTCCTTCTAGTTCCATCCATGTTGCTGTGAATGACATAGTTTATTTTCTTTGATTGCTTTTTCGAACATTCATCAGTTTTGGGGCATTTGGGTTGTTTCCATGTCCTGGCTATTGCAAACAGCGCTGCAATAAACATCCGAGTACAGGTGTCCTTTTGAATTAGTGTTTTTGTATCCTTTGGGTAGATTCCCAGAAATGGGATTGCTGAATCGAATGGTAGTTCCATATTTAGTAGTTTGTGGGTCGAGGGTCCTTCCATAGTGACTGGACCATTTTGCATTCCCACCAGCAGTGTAAGAGTGTTCCTTTCTCTCCACATCCACGCCAGCACTTGCTGTTGCCTGTTTTTCAATATGGGCCATTCTTACTGGTGTAAGTTTGGTTTTTGATTTGCTTTTCCCTTATTATTAGTGATGTTGAGCATTTTTTCATATGCCTATTGGCCATTTGTAAGAAATACATTTTTTACTGAGTTGGGCAACTGAGATTTTAGTGATTGCTATTGCTGTGGCATATGCTAACCCGTTTTATTAGATCCTAGAAAAAATATACTTTCTATGTATAATACATATAGCTTTGATTCACGATGACTACACTAGTTAAAGCTGCATTTGTTTTAGAATTACCAGAAAAGTTCTTAAGCAAGGAAATGGTTCATTTGTTTTGTCTGTTCATTGGTGGTAGGTAGTCAAGAGCCATCATGGGAACTTAAAGATCCTGTAATAGGAAAAATTTATTTCCCTTCTACCTTCCTGGGTTCTTGACTGAGACACCTTCTGTCATAGGAGAAAAAAAACTTTGTTCTGGGAAGAGCAGAATACAGATCCCAAAGTATGCCACTTTGATATGAAGATTATTTTATGCTAAGGGCAACTGCATGCAAAAGACTCATGACCTTTTCCTTAAATGCCTAAAGAATTTCCCTGTTCCAGGGAAGAAGTTGTCATCATACATAACTAAAGCACACTCAGATGTAGACATGGCTGACAGGAGAGAGTCTAGCAAAATCCGTTTGTTAAAATTTTTTCTAATTGTCTTCTACGTGGCCCTCAGAAAGACTAAAAAGCTATTCCAGACTAAAGGAGATTTTTTTAAAAAATATACACAATTTTATTTTGTTCTTTGGGTTACAACCTCTCTGTTATATATTTTTCCCCATCCCTCCTCCCTCCAGTGCTCCCTCCATTCTCTCATGCCCCACTCTTTGTTATTTATTAGCTGTGCTGAGTCCATTAGTCTCTTTCCTATGTTAGTGTCTTTTCTCTGGGTGAGGGACTGCGTTGTTGGGTCCAGGCGCACCTTGCTGTTAGATTTTCAGTCTTAAGTTTGTGTTGGGTGGCCAGGTTATATTCGTTTGTGATCTGTCCATGTTTTCTTGCTGCAGGCCATCCTCTCCAATCCAATCCCTTCTCCATTGCTTTGCTGCTTTTCCTTATGGCTCTGGTGTCGGATTTAGGGGGGTCTTGCCTCCTGCCAGTGTTGGTCAAGAAATTTCTCTGAGTTCAGGCTTCGAGACTAGGTCTTGCTATTTTTGCCTGTGGAACCGCAGGCTCTCGTTGCCCAGGGTACCACAGACTCAAGCAATTCCCAGCCTCAGTTTCCCAGGTAGCCGGGATTACAGGTGCGCGCCATCACGCCCAGCTATTAGACTAAAGGAGATTAAAAAGATATAACAAGATGCAAGTCCCAACCACAGTGCAATACCATTTTACATCCATCAGAATGGCTCAAACAATGGGAAATAGCAAGTGATGGTGATGATACGGAGAAACTGGGTCTTGCATGCCTCATTGATTGGAAAGTGAAATGAGGTAGTCACTCTGGAATTCTGCATAAAATTAAATGTAGAATTGCCGTGTTTTCCAAAGAATTGAAAGCAGGGACTTAGACATATTATATACCAAGATTCACAGCAGTGTTAGTCATAATATCTAAAAGGAAAAAGCAACTCAAGTATTCATCAGTATGGACAAATCTGTGGTATATACACAATATGGTAATATGGTACCACAATGTGGTATATACATGCAATGCAATATTACTAAGCTCTTCGAATAAAGGAAGTTGTGACATTTGCAACATCACAGATGCAACTTGAAGACATTATGCTAAGTGAAACAAGCCAAACACAAAACGACAAATACCGTATTATTCCACTTAGACGAGGTACCTAGAATACTCACATTTTCAGAGACAGAAGGTAGCATGGTGGTTGTCAGGGATGGTGGCACGAAGGGGAGGGGGAGGAAGAATAGGGAGCTATTATTTCATGAATATAGAGTTTCATTTTGGAAAGATGTAAAAGTTCTGGAGATGAAGGGATGGTTGCACAACTCTGTCCTTGATGGTGTGGAGTGTGCTCCAGTTAACAAGGTTTGTTTTGATACAAAAGACATTTCTGGATAGTTGGTGAAATAGGAACAGGGTCTGCGTGATCATAATGTTAAGTTCCTGACTTTTTTTTTTTTTTGAGACTAGGTCTTACTATGTTGTCCAGAGTAGCCCTGAACCCACGGGTTCAAGTGATTCCTAGCTCCACCTCCCAAATAGCTGGGATTACAGGCGTGCGCCACGGTGCTTGACTTTTAAGTACCTTATTTTGATGGTTGTGCTGTGAGTATGTGGGAGAATATTCTTGTTTGTAGGAAACAGGGAGGGCGTAGGAACGGTAGGGAATTCCCTCTGCAGTTTGTTCTTGAAGGATCAGGAAAAGAAAGGCATTTGTGTCATCCTCAAATCTCTCCTAAGGGTAACACTCTCCTCCCCCTGGCAATTTTAAAGTAAAATAAAAACAGAAATTAGTAGTTAGCTGTTGCATTTGAGAAAAATAAATCTTGGGCTAGTTTTAGCCTCATGACATGAGTGCAAGCCTCCTGGATTAGAAACTGGAACCCATAAGTCAATGCAATGTTGATAGAATCAACACTTCTTCTGTAGTTTGTGTTTTGAATACACAGGGTTTCCTTGGTTGAAAGTTTGGCTCTTCTAGCTCACTAGCACATTGTAGTATTGTGAGTCATCATCTTCCAGACAATGTATCCTTAGGAAAGGTTGCTGTAAGTTAATAATAAGGAAAAGATTGGAATAGGACAGCAAGTCTGATGGAGAGGAAAACTGAGTCTATATTCTGAAACTATGGTTTCAGTTTTATTTCGTAATTATGTTACAGAAAGCTATGAAGGCTGGGTGTGGTTTGGCATGCACCTGTAATCCAAGTTCTGGGAGGCTGAGGCTAGGATGGCTTGAGTCCATGGGATCGAGACTACCCCGGGCAACATAGCGAGACCTAGTCTCAAAGAAAAAAAGAAAAGAAAAGAAAGGTATGGATTTACAAGAAAATGAGTTCATAACTTCTTGTAGTGCTAAATATACTGTGGTATTGTATATGGCGTACCTATTTTTAATTACTTTTATATTTTACTTGACCTTATAAAGACTTTTATTATGTAAATACACGAGCTAGTCATTGAAAGGATGGTCTGGGAAACTGGTGTGAGTTTGGAACACAACTGCTAGACAGATTTACCACTGATGTCACTGAGAATTAACATCAGGAACTAGGCTGGGGTGAGACGTGGGGCATCAGGAACTGTGCTGGTGTTCAGTTAAATAAAATGTTTTTGGTTTTTTTTGAGACTAGGTTTCACTATGTCGCCCAGGGAACTGTAGACTCACATTGCCAGGGGTACCATGAACTCAAGTGATCCCCAGGTTCAGCCTCCCAGGTAGCTGGGATTACAGGCAACCGCCACGACGCCCAGCTATTTTTTGAGACTAGGTTTCGTTTCGCTATGTTGCTCTGGGTGGGTCTCGAACCCGCATACTCCAGCGATTCTTAGTCTCGGCCCCCCTTCTAAGGCTGGCATTAAAGGCACATGCCACTGCAGCCAGCCTCTTTTTTTTTTAACCATGGTTGGGGATTTTATTATCTCTTTTAAGTAATTGATGTGGCAATGAACAAGATTGATCATAATGGACCAAGGTAAAAAGACCTTAATACATTTGTGATAGATCATACAGAGTATCATCTCTGACCTCAATATTAGAAACAAGATTTTAGGACATTCACAGAATTATTTTTGGTTATTGTTTGATAACTAGACAATACATTTCTAAATATTTTGGGGTCAAAAAAGACTTTGGGAGAAATTAGAAAATATTTTTAATGGAATGAAAATGAAAATATCAAAATTTATGAAATACAATTAAAACAGTTTTTAAGAGGAAATGTATGGTTTTAGTGAAAAAGCAGAATAAATTGATAACCAGAGTTCCACTTAAAGTAACTAGAAAAGGATAAAATTAAAATAAAATAAAAATAAGATAACAGAGAGGAGCAGAAATCAATAAAGCAGAAAAGAATTCAAAAATTATTGTTATTGTTTTACTTTTTTTTTTTCTTTTCTTTTTGAGCCTAGATCTCACTATGTTGCTCAGGGTAGACCTGATTCTGTGGATTCAAGTGATCTCTAGCCTCAGCCTCCCAAGACTGGGATTACAGAAGAGCGCCACCATGCCCAGCTATTGCTTTTGTTTTACTTGATTGGAAAATATCAGCCAATGCAATTAGATATTTAATTTTATAAGAATATTAATTTTAAACAAATTTGAGTACTGTATTTAAAAGGAAGACGTATGATTTTAATTATCTATTCTTAACATCTGAAAAGAGATACAACCTAAAAGTTGTAAAATGTTATTCTTAAACCAACAAAGACCTAACTCCATTTGTTCACAGGTTTTGCTTTTAGGCAAGTAACCGACCTAGCCTTGATTCGACCTTCAGCGTCTAAACTATTTATTATCATCTGTTCCTTTACAGAAAAAGTTTGTAAGTCCTGCTCTAGAAGTAGGCATAGAACATAGAAGTTCTGTGTTCACAGGAAGCATGAAGATATAAAAATTAAAGAGGTTCTTGACAAACTTATTTGTGAAGCATTATCTGCAGAGAGAATATTTAAAGGGGTTATAAAGGCTAAAAGAGTTGTAAAGTATTAGAATAGTTGCTGTGGGAGAGCTCCCAATTCAAACCATGGGAAGGGAGTCTTACTAAGAAATGCTTATGTACTTTGGTATGGTTGGCTATTCAGTACTTTATCTGTTGTTTTCAAAGAGCTGCACCTGTACGGTCACTAGGGCTGGGAAGCCAAATTCAGGGAGCAGCGAAACCTCCAGCGAGAACATGTTACCCTCCCTTACCGCAGTGGCAGGAAGGTCACCAAATCATGCCAGAGTCCCAAGGCTGAATGGCAAACGAGAGAGGACACACATCCGGTCTAACCATCCACCAATGTCTCTCTCCACGAGGAACTTGCCTGCTGACAAGGACTGGGAGACAGATCCCTAAGTCAGAGCCCAGCCAAATGGCCAAGAAGCAGCAAAATAGAACTAAAACCAGAAAGGAGGAGACAACCAACAAGAAGGATGAAACACTGAGCGGCTCCAAAGGAGTTGGAGAGAAAGGACATCACAAAGTCAAGAATTGAAATCTAAGCAACACAATCTACTGGGCCCCAGGAATTCAGATCCTTGCCCAGGAAAAGGGCAAAGCTTCAGGAAAAGAAGAGACCGATGGGCTAAACCATGATGGAAGAAACAGCAGCAAGACAGGAGTTGGAGTGACCAGAGTGAGGGGGGGGAAAGGGAGATCAACAATTATGTAAATTAATTAATTAATTAAATTTAATTAAGAACTAAATTAAAAAAAATTGCTTATGCAACTGGCTGGTCATATCAGTGAAAGAGAGGTCATGATCTCCATTCACCAAATAAGCCTTGTATTGATGAAAATTTTAAATACAAGAGATATCTCATTTATTGCAGCACTATTTATAATTGCAAGGACCTGGAAACAACCCAAATGTCCCAAGACAGATGAATGGATGAAAAAGATGTGGTCTATGTGCACAATGGAATATTACTCACCAATTAAAAATGACAAACTTGATGAATTTATGGTAACATGGATGGACCTAGAAGAAATCGTAATAGCAAAAACAAGTCAGAAAGAAAAAGACAGAAACCAATGGTTTTACTAATATATGGGACATGGGAAAAACAAACAAAAAGCCAGGAGGAAAAGTCAAAACAAGCTAACAAACAAACTGAAGCACACAACTGGGGGTGGGGGGATGGGTGGGGGTGGTCAGGGAGGGGAGGTAGTGGGTGAACCCCAGGGAATACAAAGATGTGAAATATATATAAATAAATTATTAAAATAAAAAGAAGACATTAAAATACCAAAAAGGGGTCAGTATAGACCTCTGAGATGAGATTTGGGGGTGCAGTGTGAGGGCAGCAGCATTTGGGACTAAGAAGCATGTAAATTGTATGATGCATCCAGCGTTCAGAAGGAGAAAGTTGGGAAACACTTAGAATACCATGAATAGGGTGCACTCCCCTGTGAGGGGGAAAAGAGTGTTTTCTTTGATTTTAAATACTTGTAAGTTTTTTGTTTTACCCCCATGTGTGAATTGACTGTTACTACTCTACCTGGTGGGAGAGAGGCTGATGAACCTCATTAATTAGCCAAGAGTGTGAAGGAGTGATAAAGATGAAATGACACCTATGAATTAGCTAAAAATTAGTATAAATAAGCGGACGATTGCTAAGTCTTTTGAGCTTGTGTGGCCCAAATGTCCTCTGTCCTCGCTGACAATTCGATGGCTGGTGGGTGCCCCTTTGAAGTTGTTCCAGCGACATCCCTTCGTTTGTATACCCACACTTGTATGTGTACACCTTGAACAGAGTAGACGTATAGGGCATGGGTTTGTTATCGCCTCTGATGTATTGTGTTTGCAACTGAAAGAGTAAGCTGGCTGTGTGTGCTGATGCTTTGCTCCAATAAAACCTTGAAAATTCTAAATTTAAAGCTGTGTTCATGTGGCCCAAAGTCTATTCTTAGATAATTGACCATAAAACTGTTTTCTTGCTTGCAACAGGGCCCCAGAACATCTCTTGCTGCATCAGGTCCTGGAGGAGATGGGTAATGGAGTGCGCCTCTAAGTCACACTCAATTCTCCAGGCTAAGTCAGCGGTGGCAGGTGCTGAGACCAGGTTTCCATGGTCTCAGATTGGCCTATTTCAGCTCTGGTATATACTGCTTCAGAGGTATATTATCAGGGCCGCAGGCTCTCGTTGCCCGGGGTACCACAGACTCAAGCAATCCCCAGCCTCAGCTTCCCAGGTAGCTGGGATGACAGGCGCGCGCCACCACGCCCAGCTATTTTTTTGTAACTAGGTCTCACTTGCGGGCTCCAGGTGGGACTCGAACCGCGATCCTTAGCCCTGGCCGCTTCATAGGCTGAAGCTTACAAGCAGGAGCCACGGTGCCCGGCTACATTTTACGTTGTTAAGGAGAAGTTATTTCATTTCAATTACATCCATTTCCCAATCAGTTTGAAAGTGGGTAAAAAGAGATTTTTTGTCTTTATTTAACTGTTTACCCCTATCTGCTTGCTTTTTTTTTCAAAGCAGGCTACAAGCAGTTCCTTTGCAATTACCTTTAACCTTAACTAGATACAGCTATCTGCTTGCTTCTCTCTCAGAAGCAGGCTACACACTCTTTATTAGAATTTTCACTCATCACCTTTACCATTGATATGCAAAAGCCAACCAACTGCTCTCTGCTTTTAGCTCTAAAAACTGCAGAAAAGAAACATTTTAAAACACAGTTTAAACTTTTCACTCGTGGGTCCTTACCACCATCCCTAGCCTTTTCAACCAAAATACCAAACCAATGTAAGACTATCAGTGCAGTGCAGATTAATTTATTTCTAACAAAGTGATTTTTAATTATCCTAATAACTACAAAATAAACATGTAAGACTCAGAATATTTTAACATTGTCCCAAAACCTTTCTCAGTATTGTCCAAAGTCCTTTCCCAGATTGCCCCAAAATCCTCAGTCTCTCAGTCCTAATCGTCTCACCAATGTCCAGACAGAGTCCATTTCCAGACGCTTGAAGACTTGTTTCTTTGACTGCTCCTCCTTGTCTTCCACGCTGTCTTCTCCTTGTCACCTTCAGGTAGCAGGAACT
>PVHY01012439.1:0-44398 GCA_004024945.1 Uropsilus gracilis | reverse complement strand
AAAAAAAAATGGGGAGAAGAACTAAAAAGACACTTCACCAAAGAGGAGATACAGGTGGCTAATAGGCATATGAAAAAATGCTCCACAGCACTAATAATCAGGGAAATTCAAATTAAAACCACACTGAGATACCATCTTACACCAGTAAGAATGGCCCATATAAATAAAACAGACAACAACAAGTGTTGGTGTGGATATGGAGCAAAATGAACTCTTAAACTGCTGGTGGGAGTGCAAACTGCTCAAGTCACTGTGGAAGATGGTGTCAAGGACCCTCAAACAATTGAAAGTGGAATTACCATTTGACCCAGCAATCCCACTACCGGGAATCTACCAAGAGGACATAAAAACACTAATTCAAAAGGACACCTCTATGCTCATGTTTATTGCAGCTCTGTTTATAATTGTCAAGATTTGGAAACAAATCAATAGCCCCAAAACTGATGATTGGCTGAAAAAAATGTGGTATATGTACACAGTGGAGTACTATGCATCGATCAAGGAGGACAAACATCATTCGCATCAACATGGATGGAATTAGAAACACTCATATTAGCAGAAATAAGCCAAAAAGAAAAGGAGAAATGCAGGATGGTCTCACTATATGATGGATATAGGGAAAAACAAACAAATAAGAAAAAATAAAAACAACCAATGGTACTGAACAATGAGCAAGAGGAGGGGGAAGAAGGTGGGAGAGACAAAGGGTACAAAAGAGTAAGATGGTTAACAAGTGTTAGGAAGTGGGAAAGCCCTGGGGTACACAATAATGTAATATAAATACTCATATATATGCAAATTTAAAAAATTAAAATTAAAATTTAAAAAACATCAAAAATCATTTTCTTAGAGGAAGATAAATGGAAAATAATTTTGAAGTAGTTCTTTTGCTTAGACTTGTTCATTCTAGGTCCTGTTCCTCCATGTAGACCTGTTTCTGTCTATTTTTTTCTTTCTAAACACATTTAGAAAAAGAGGAATGAGATGAAGAGAAGGAATAAAGAGAAGCAAATTTTTTTTTACCATTTTGTAATTCATGGTGAACTTCCATGGTTAACTTCAATGTGCCATCAATATTTTTCCTAAGTTACATGTTATTCATATTTCTCAACCAGTTCTTTGTCATAATTTAACCCAGAGAAAGAGTTTCTCTGATCCCTTCCCTTTAAGCATTATAGTTTCCCAAGAAATCAAAAATTGTCATTATTTGTATTCTAATCATAATGACATCTGATTGGTAGAAATCATTCACAAACACTTTATCTTATTAATATGAAACAATAAACACCTTAATGCAGACATTTTGTTTAAAAGTCATTTTGAAAATAATCAACTCACTCAAAACATGTTTTTACTTCTAATAACGCAGGCACAAAGCCAGAATCTCAGAGGTACTGGTGATTATAGTGGGCAGGTTAAGGAGGAGACCATTCACTGAGAAAAAGTCTGTGATTAATTGGTTAATACAAACATTTCCTTTAAATGTATCTGGTTTTCTTAACACCTGTAAAGAAAAATTTCCCCTTCTTTGTTACAAGATTATTTTAAAACATCTGTTTTAGAAGCCACAGTGATTTAAAACATCATCTAAGAGTGGATATTTGGTATGTGAGTGAGTCAACGAGCTGGTGATTTTAAAATACAGTCAAGATTTATCAGTTATGAAATAAATTGAGCATGATGTTTAGAAATTGCAGTGGTGTTTCTTCTTTTTCTAAATATCTACTCTAGTTTATCTTCTTCCTTGCTTCCAGTCACATTTTACATTACATATAATGTAATTTAATTTACAAAAAAACTATTTCTCCTCATTATCTTTTCAAGAAGCAAGAAACTAAGAACAAGAATATCTCTACCTTTTCTCTTGCAAAAATTTCCTCATCTGGACCTTCTTGCCCAATGCCTTAACTGAACCATCTCAAAATCACTCATCAAGACAATAGGAATAGCCTTTATTGACCTTCTGCTAAATAGTATTTTTCTATTATTGTCCAATATCTACATTACCATATCTGAAAACTTTCACATTTTAATCTTCTATTGATATACTATTGCCTTCAAACGAAGTTAACATTCACTCTCGTCCAGAGGGTGCAGGGGTGTGCAGGCCAGCTGCACACCGCCAGGGGCAGTTGGGTTGGCCTCAGGCCTTCATGCAGCCTGGAGCTCCCACCCTTCCACCCCTTGCTCACCCCAAAGGAGAGCAAAGGTGGAGAAGACCCCAAGTAAGGCCCCTAAATCTGGAGAGACCAGGAGGGGGGATGGATGGGGTTGTAGCCCCATCCACCAGTGGATGGTTGTTGCACAGCAGCCATCTGCAGCCCAGATTGGCCGAGGTATTTGCCCCCAAGTCCCAGCCCAAGGGGAGATTGGGATGGCACATGCATGACCATCTGGGCCCCACCCCCATGCAGAAAGGTACAGGTGTACAGGTGGGCGAGCAGGGAAGGGGTGGCAGGGTGGTGTTCCCCCTCCATTTCATCATTCTCCAGCTAATCTTCAGTAGGAACAAGAACATATATAACACAAATCCCCTCATAAAACGGGTAAGGGACCAGGTAAAAATCCAGTCCACAAGCCTGAGCTGGACACAGCAGATGGACAATCAAAAGAATCAATCCAGGTGAGACAGGAGAAACATCTATAGAAACACAATACCATGAAGCACACCTATGCATTTGCTGGGTCTGTAAGACCCAGAACTTCAGTTTGGAGATGTCTTCTGGGACAGCAAAGCGCCCCTCCCCACTTAACGAGAGAGGAAAGCCAAAGACTAGGGGAATTGGCCCCACAGCAAAGCTGTAAACTGAGGCAGAGGAGATCATCTACAATGTCCAATCACAATTACCTGTATCCGCAGAGAAACTTCTTTACCGGCAATGGCAGGGGGTGAGATCTCCTAAATCTGACACCAGAAACATAAGGTAAAGCAGCAAAACAACAAAGATGGGGTTGGAGAAGACAACCTCCAAAAAGAAAACATGGAAAGACCACAAATAAAAATAGACTGACTGCCCAACGCAAGCTTTAGACTGAAAACCTACCAGCAAGGCTCACCTGGTTCCATAACATAATCCTTCACCCAATGAAAGAACACTACCATATGAAAGAGAGTAATGTGCTTAACACAGACTAGCAAACAACAAAGAGTGGGGTGTGAAGAATGGAGGGGGCTCTTGAGGGAGGGAGGGAAGTGGGGGAGATATCCCAAAATCCATTGACTGAGTTTGTGATTTAAAAAATGAAAAAAAAAAAAAAAACTAATATTAACATTCTTTGGCACTGGAATTCACAATTGGACTCATCAATATCTTGAGCTGCATATGATTCCATACAGTAATCCTACCCCTAAGTAAAAGGCAGAGAGTCTTCTAAGAAGACATGATGACAATAATTTCTGAATCTTTATGAATTATAGAAAAACTTTCTTCCTAGATTTTCTCATTACTATTTTGGGATTAAGCTCCTTGGGTCTACTATTTTAGTTACCACTCATATTTCAGTACTTCCACTTTAAAAATATTGAAGTCTTGGTGCTGCCTCTTCCTAATTTTCCTTTTCCTCTACCTCCTCTTACCTTTCTTCTTTTTCCCTTTTCCTTCTTGCCCTCCCACCCTCACTTCTCTTCTTTCCTTCTCCCTTCCGTCCTTTACCCTTCCTTCCTTCTGTCCTTCCTTCCTTCTTTCCTTTATTTTCTCCTTCCATATTTTAATGTGATATATTATACACCATCAAAATTTGAACAAAACAGTATATACACATATAAATATATAGTATATACCTTTGTTGAAAAAACTAAGACACATCTTAATCACTAAGACTTGTGAATATGCTATCTTACATGAAAAAATGATTTGTGTCATAATAATTAAAACAGCATTGTACTGGTATAAAAATTGAGTACCCAGAATTAAAAACACACATATAGGGTCGACTAATCTTTGACAAAGGAGCAAAAAACATATACTGGGACAAGGAAAGCCTCTTCAGTAAATGGTGCTGGGAAAATTGGACCACAACATGCAAAAAAATAAACCAAGATAACACCTTCATCCCTTGTACAAAAATCAACTCAAAATGGATAAAATATTTGGATGTGAGACCTAAAACCATAAAATACATAGAGGAAAACCTGGGCAAAACCCTCCATGAATTTTACTTCAGAAATGCATTTCTGAATAACTATAAATGGCAAAAAAATGAAGGAAAACATAAACAGCTGGGGCTACATCAAACTGAAAAACTGCTATACAGCAAAAAGAGACAATAAACAAAACCCAACGAATTGGGAGAAAATATTTGCCCTCCAGACAAGTGGTAAGGAGACCCTTATCAGACGACCCCTTTGTTATCAGACGATAACAAAGATACATAAAGTGTTCATGTGACTCAACAAATGCAAACCAAAAAGCCCAGCTAAAAAATGGAGAGAAGAACTAAAAAGACTTCACCAAAGAAGAAATACAGATGGCCAATAGGCACATGAAAAAATGCTCCACAATCAGGGAAATGCAAATTAAAACTACATTGAGATACCATCTTATACAGTAAGAATGGCCCATATGAAAAAAAAAAGGAGGGGGGGGCAACAACCACTCAACCACTGTTGTCATGGATGCAGAGAAAAAGGAACTCTCTTACACTGCTGGTGGGAGTGCACACTGGTCCAGCCACTATGGAAGACTGTGTGGAGGACCCTCAAACAATTCAATGTGGACTTACCATTCGACCCAGCAATCCCACTACTGGGCAATCTACCCAAAGGACATAAAAACACTAATTAAGAACACCTGAGCTTGGCACATGTGATCTGAACCTGCCCTGATCCGCAGGCGAACCTAGGCAAGCGGCTGCACGCATTCAGCAACCATACAGCAACCACTGGGCCCCTCTGCTGTCGACCTGGCGGTTAAGGGGGACGCAGGGGTTGGCCGGGGCCCCTGGACCAGCCTGGGATACGCGACAACTGGGGGGGGGGGGCGTTAAAGCCCTGCAAGGCAGCCACCATCACCACGGCAGCTGCCGCCATCGCCCATGGCACTAGGCCCCTCCTGCTGACGTCCCAGCAGTAGGTGGGTCCTAGGAACTCGACCAGCTTGACACGTGGGATCTGCACCTGCCCTGATTGGCAGGCACCCACAGTTGCTGGCGAACCTAGGCCAGCGGCTGCACCCTCTCAGCAACCATACAGCACCCACTGGGCCCCTCTGCTGTCGACCTGGTGGGTAAAGGGACAGGTGCGTGGGCAAGACTGGATCCGTTTTTGATCCAGGAATAGCGGGGGGGGAGGGGGGCTTAACACCCTTGCTGCTTTAACTTCACTCCACTTAGCTTACAGGAGGACTAATTGCATAAACGTGGTGCACACAGCTACATAGAACATATGAGGGCCATAAAAGAGCCTGCACATACACGTGTGTGGGACACAGAACAAGGATCATTCAGAAAGATAGTAGACGCTGGAATGGAGAAACAACTGTGGTGAAGACCTATCGGACTTTCATCTATGGTTTCACCAGAGCTGACGAATCAAAACCCCAGGTGGAACTTGCCACCCAAGGAAACATGGCTCCCTCCCCAAGCCTTGGGAGAGGAGGCCTGCAGACTCAGGGCATTGGCTCCACAGCAAATCTGCAAACGGATGGAGAGGAGATGACCTGCAAGGTCCATCAATGGATGCCTGCCCTCATCGAGAAACCTCCTCACTGACAATGGCTGGGGGAAAGGATCCCCAAGGCCAGAGGTCAGAGAAATGGAGTGCAGAGATAGCAGAATGGCAAGGAGATTATACTGGAGCCAGCAACTAGAAGGCACTGATAGGCCCCAATGCAAAACTAAGGACTACAAACCATGAAGCACAATGTGCCATGGGCCTGGAACACAGTCCCTCATCCAACAAATGGACACAGCCACAGAAAAAGAGACCAAAGGACCATTGAACCCAACATAAACCAAAAAAGAACAATGAGAGTGGAGACTGAGTGAACACAAGGGGGTGGAGGGTGGAGGAGGGAAGGCATGCCAGTAACCATTTACCTTATTTACTTATGTAAGAATTTAGAAAAAAAATATTTTAAAAACATAAAAAGGACACCTGTACACACATGTTTATTGTAGCTCTGTTTACAGTTGCCAAGATACCTGTTTACAAATGCCCCCAAAATCTATAAATGACTGAAAAAAATGTAGTATAGGTATACGATGGAATATTATGCATCACTCAAGGAGGATAAGCATATGTCATTTGCAGCAATATGGATGGAGTTAGAAGGACCCATATTAGCAGAATAAGCCAGAAAGAAAAAGAGAAATATGGGATGGTCTCACTTATATGGAGGATATAAGAAAGAACAAACAAACGGATAAGAAAAATTAGAAACAACCAACAGAACCAAACCATAGAGCAAGAGAGGGGGAGGAGAAAGAAAACAGGGGAGGTGGGGGGCACAAAAGATTAAGATGGTTAAAGGTGTGAAGGAGATTGGAGAACACCACAGTACACAATGATGTAATATATATCTATTATATATATGCACACAAAATAATTTTTTAAAGCTGTACAATTACCTGCATAAAAAAAAGAAAAAAAGAAAAAAAGGGCTTTGTAAAACTGCTTCAGATTCTTAGTATAAGAAGTTTATCATGGATTATCTAATTGGCTCAACAGAATCACAAAGATATTTAAAATGAAAGAGGGAGAAAGAAGAGGAATAGGAAAGAAGAGGAAATTTCTGGCGATTTGTTAAAGCAACATTACAAAATGAATATAGCACAATATAAAATCATCAAAAGTTAATACCCGTGCAGCCATCCCTAAGTAAAAAAAATAAAACATTTCCAGCATAAAGCTACAATCCTTCCCTACACCATGTGTCTCTTCTTTAATATACCTCCTTTGTGCTAGATGTAATAACTGTCATGATATTTACATTTTCCCTTTCATTTATCCATATTTTTATAAGTCATGTATGTATGCAAAAATATTACATAGCACTTTTAGTATAATAAAGATGCAACTGGATGCTATACATTGTGTTTTACTCCTTTAGCTCAACTTTTTTATTTTTTTTTTTTTGAGTCTAGGTCTCACTATTTTTGCCCATGTAACTGCAGACTCATGTTGCCTGGGGTACCACAGACTCAAGCAATCCCCAGCCTCAGCTTCCCAGGTAGCTGGGATTACAGGCGCATGCCACTGTGTCCAGCTACTTTTGGGGGGACTAGGTCTTGCTATGGCCTTGTTGTGTTTCCCCAAGTGGGACTCGAACCACGATCCCTGACCCCAGCTGCTTCATAGGCTGAAGCTTACAGGCATGAGCCACTATGCCTGGCTTAGCTCAACATTATTTTGTGTGTGTGTGTGTGATGCATACATGTTGTATAATTCTGGTCACTGTAATTGCTATATTTTTTTTTATTAAAGCCTATTTTGCTTCATATGATTATGCTTATATCAGCTTTCTTTGGGATAGCACAAATAGCATAAATAGCATAAATGCTAAATAGCATAAATGCTATTTAACTTTTCCACCCTTTTCAAATTTTCTGTATTTTTGTTTTTTTACATATTTATAAGCAGCATGTAGTCTGCTATATTAAACAATCAGGCAATCATTTTCTTTTAATGATATTTTATTACATTTATACTTAATGTAACAGATCATAGATTTAAATTTAAGCCTACCACCTAATTTTTTAAATTTTATATAGTATCACCTATTCTATTTTCTTTTTCTTCATTCTTTTTTGGAGGGAGTAATTATTGTGTTTTCTTTTAACTGAAGTAGCATTGGTTCATAACATTATATAGGTATCAAGTTTACAGCATTATAAATCAACATTTATGTCTAGATACCACCTTTCATCATAAAATTTACCCAATAAAATCTCTGAGTCAGATTTATAACTAGATTTATGACTAAGCTAAATGAATTCAAAGAGATCATTATAATTCCACAATATTTCAATATTTCAGTATATACAATAGGGATAATATCTATTCTTTATACCTAACAGTGAACATAATAAAATGAATAATAGAGTTCATTTCAACTATACGTATAAATATTTATTGCATGCCCTTTTATATTCCAAGAATTGTTCTAGATAATTATATCTAGAAAAAATGTGCTTGGACTCAAATAATTCATTAGTGTATAATGAGTATGATGAATCAAGCAAAAATGTTATGAGTGTTAATAAAAGCCCCCATAAGAGTTAATATGAAAGATGTAGACCAATTTAACTACAACAGTACTTTCCTGAGTTGGTGAAATGCTATAGCCTAGATAAAGGATATTAATGAAAGGAAGATAAGTGTCTTTAAGAGCTAACAATCTGACTCCTAAAATAATAAAAAAAATAGTAAGCATAAAAAACACTCACTTTAAGAATGTTTGAAATTGATAGTTGCTAATATTTAAGAACTTTGAAATTATAGGGGCAAAGTCAGATTTCTTGAAAAGAAAAAAATAAAGGATCTTGCAACATGGCGTGATCAGCTGAACCAAAGAGCAAATGTTTCAAGAGAAGAATATGTGATCTAATTTGTGACAAACACCACCACTCCCTATTGTCTCATGTCCAACCTGTTTCATCTTACATCAATCTGTCTCACAATATGTGATCTGTGAAGATTGTACTCTGAACAATAAAAAAAATGTCCTGTACAGGTGACATAAAAAGACACAGGAATTCAGACTGGGAGCTGAAGTTAAGTCCGTCAAGACTGAGGCAGTTTTGGTAAGTATTAGGATAACGAATGCCATTGGTGAATTGAATTCAATTAAAATGTTTTTGGATAATGAATGCCACCTTGCCTTAAGCAAGGAAATCAGTGCCCATATTTAGGTATTAAATGTATTTCTTTGGATTCAGTGTGAAATGGGGTTGCAAAAAGTACTCTAGAGTGAAAGACTAAAAAGTATCACTTTGGGTATTTAGTCAATGGAAATCAAGAATGAATTTTAAACTTTGTATGGATTAGGTTCCATTCTGACAAAAGAAAGCCATTGTGATCCAAACATTTTCTAAGAACAATAAAGTAAACATTAGTCATATCTTGAAAAAAACATTTTTTCAAATTTAACATAACATTAAGGGGAAAACTTGCATAAAAAGTGAAAAATCAAAACAATTAAACCCGGGTTATGAAAGAAAACTTTCCCGTCTGTAACAGAAACATCTTTCCCTTGCTCAATTCAGTACATCCTTCTGTTATTCAAATAAACTTAAGCTCATTCAGACACATTGAAAAAGTTATAAGTCAGAATGACCCATGGGGCTTGTTTCCTGTTAGATAGATCCCATTCCTGTTTCTGCTCTCTAATTCTGTTTGAACACTTTTCAGCAATGATTCACCTTGTCAGCCTGCCAAGGTTTTCTTACTGAGGAACTGAAATATACTTCACGTACTTTCACAGAAACACCATTGAGAATTTTACTCAAAAAGTCCCCAATTACCCTATTTTATATTCAAAAATGTCACACTTTCAGAAGTCTTATATGACTTTTTGAGACAAAATACCAAACAACAATGAAGGTTAATTTAAAACACCAAGGGAGCATTTTACCTGAATTTTGTGGAACAGGCCTCTTTCAGTGAAGCCCACTTCTGGGATGAACCACCACCTTGTCGACCCAGCTTGTCCCACACTGAACCCTGATTCAACTCCGGGGCAACAGCAAACCACAAAGATCAACTTTCTTCATCTCCATCAAGTCAGATTGACACCTTGATTTTTGTACTTCTATTTAATGCTCATCTTGGAGATGGCATTTCTTCTTCCATCAGACATGAGCAAATAAAGAATTTCCTCTTTTCAGATACTTGTTCACACAAGTATCTCTGAAACCTTGGTTGTCAAGGCCCATAAGTCCTTAACATCCACATTTCCAGTTGTAATGATTTCCCCTCTACAGAGCTGAGTCAGTCATCTCTCAAGCCATCCACCCTCTCAATTTCATACAAGCAGCATATTAAAATTCCTGTTGAATTTGTCCATCACAGTCCATGCACATCCTCAGTAATCTAGTAAAAGGCAAAAATCATCTTTAACCTGAATTATTAAAGATGTAAGTCACCTGGTTTCCTATTTTGCCCCACCCTCACCATTACACTTCACATTTAACACATTAGTCAAAGAATCTTTGCAAAATGTAAACCTAATCAAGTTGCTTTCATTCATAAAATCTTGTAATGATTCTTCATCTTTGTTGTTGTTGTTTGAGACTAGGTCTTGCTATATTTTGCCCAGGGAACCATAGGCTCACATTGCCCGGGGTACCATGGACTCAAGCCATCCCCAGCTTCAGCTTCCCAGGTAGCTGGGATTACAGGCGTGTGCCATCACACCCAGCTATTTTTTAAGACGAGGTCTTGTTATGTTGCACTGGGTGGTTCTTGAACCCATGAACTCAAGTGATTCCTAGTCTCAGCCTCGCTTTGTAGGCTGCAATTAAAGGCATGCACTACTGTGCCTGGCCTCTTGTCATCGTTCTTAGGATAAATCAACAATTTCATCATAGTTTTCAATGACCTGGTCTCAGTTTATTTTTCTAGACTCATCTCTCGCCCTCCCTCCCAAAAGCAGTCCTGTATTCCGTTCTTAATTTTTCTACATTTCCCTAAGGTAATGTATAATTTTTCTGATGTTTGCTCATCTTGAACATCTCTCACTGTTCCTTCTTCTCTGCCGGTTTTTGTGTTTTCTCACTGTATTCACTGCTGGTAAGAGTTTCATTCCAATTATTTGTATCTCTAGCTAAACTGCAAGCTGTGCAGAAACTTGAGCTTTTTTATTATTATTATTACTTTTGTGTCTCTAGCACCTTTCACAGTGTCTGGAAAGTAGTGAACTTCATTTAGTAAATGAGGGAGCACATAAGTAACCTGCTACACTAGGATTTAAATATGTTCCTATGGGTTTATTTTAAAGCCAAACTTCCAAATCAACATCTAGATGTTTTTCAAAGTTTGTCTGTGTTTATTTAGAAATAAAATGTAATCGCTCCTCGGGCTTTTGGCTAAATACATTCTCCTAAAATCTTAATTTTTTTATCAGTCATAGAGGTATAATAATCAGTCATAGAGTAAAACTATATTCACAATGAAAAAGTTGTATGGCAACAAAAAAAATGAAAAATTGGAAAATGTTCATTATAAAATGTTGTCAATGACCTGGGTATTGAAAACTTAACACACACAATACCTGGAACATAGTAATGTTGATTTTCTTAATGCAAGAATTAATTTTTTAGAGTTGTTTTATCACAATGTCCTAGAAAGAAAGTTTTTGATAGCAGTGCAGATATGCTCTGTTTACAGAATCAAGTATAACTAAGCATTGACTTTTTATTTTTAATACTTATAAAGTAAGTTTTGTATGGGATCATCCCCTACAAAATTGTAAACTGTAGCTGGTACAGAGTTTTTGAGTGCTGTGGCTATTATAAAAGTTTAGGAAGTTCTTTTAGCATCTTTCTGGGAGAAGGAATCATTGGAAATAGAGCTAATTATGGCCAGAGCTGGACTCTAGGGGTAATAGAAGATCACGAGGGGTGGGTCTCCCTGAGAACCAGTGGAAGATATTGCTACTATTGGAGGCCCTGTATTAGCACAAAAATATCAAGTTGCACCTTAACACTCAGTTGATCCAGGACCCTTAAAGTAAACTAAAATAATCCTTAGCTGTTGGAATCCCCTGTCTATAAAAATAAACTCAACCAAATCTTCTCTGCTAGAATTGTTCCTAAATTGAACTTCACTGGAATACAATAATAAGATAAAACAATTAGATCACAATCAAAGACTATAAAGAGCAGAACAATTTTTATATTATTACTTAAAGTTATAAGAAATGATAAATAATAGATTTAGAACATAAGACTAACTGTAAAGATTTATAAAATGAATTTTCATTTTAATATGAAACATATTAAATATTGAAACATATTAAATATGTTTAATATTCAAACATATGAAATAAAATAATTCTATCATAAAAATAACTAATTAAAAGCTAAAACTATCCGATGGGAAAGTGAAACACATGAAAGTGAAAATATAACTATTGAATGAAAAAGCTTAATCTCTAAAGAGAGAAATAATGATGATATATCTTGAAATATAATACAGAATGCACCACAAAGAAAGATGGATATGGAAAACATGAAAGAGAGAAACAGCACAGAAGGAAAAGGTTAATACAGACAAAGCCAGTGTCAAAATAATTTAAAGACATAATGACAGTTCCATCTATCTAATAAAAACATGATTTTTTTTAAAGTTTCAGAAATCATGGTATTTTTAAGTACACTAAATTAAAGTTAGAGCAAATGAAAGAAAAACATATAGGAATAATGATGATATATTCTCAAGTTAAAAGACAAAACTATCAACCTAGAATTATATTTCAAACAAAACTGTCTTTCAAGAATGTGTTAATAAAGATATGCCAAGATTAACCAAAACTGAGAAGCTTTATTTTAAGAAATCTAAATATATGGACCTATAATAAGAAAGAAAATAAACCCAGACGGATGGTCTGAAATGCAAATAGAAATGATCAAATAAAATGGTGTGTGTGTGCATGTACGTGCATGTGTGTGCATACACACACTCTCACATACACACATGGGCATGAAAATCAAAGCAAACATTGACTACGTACTTTAGGAATAACAATGTTGGATTTATGGACTTAAAAAACAAAATTAAAATCCTACACAAATTAGCATATAAGTTTAGGAAAGACTAGAATTAAATTCTTCTAAAGCTTTTACATTTGGGGAGGAAAATTAAGATTTTGGTTAGTTCTGATTTCTGACAGTGGATTTGATAAAATATTCATATATTATTCCCATTGAAAATAATTCAAAAGGATCAATTATCAAATGTCTTAAAAGACAGTGGGAGTTGATAGAGTTTGGGGAAAATGTTTCTAACCAGAGAGGGAAAGAAAACCATTATATCACTAAAGCTGAAAATCCATACACAAAATATAGTTTTTTTTAAAAAGAAAATGAAATTAAAACAAAAACCAAGTAAGCTAGACATAAGAATTCAGGCACCAAAGAGGAGTTGGATATCTTGAAAATCAGGATGCAGTAATGTTATTAGAACTGTTAATAGAATACTGAACTCAAGATACTCAATACAAGGTAAGACACAAAGACAGCAAGTGGGCATCATTCTGTAAAATGTAAGTCCTATCAGGAGAATCTTTTAGGAGTTGGGCACTAATTGCAGAAACAATGAAAAAAGCCCAGTTATGCAAAAATTCCAATAATGGAATAGTCAATCAGATTTTAAAAGTGCCTCACTTAATATGTTTAAGGAACTAAGTCATAAGCTTAGGGAAACAGGAAATCACGAAAAGCTACACAGCAAATGTAAGAAGGGACCAAAGAAAATACTGAGGAATAGAAAATGAAAGCAAAAAGCTCCTAACACAAATCTATTAAGAAGACCCAAATTTTCTTCTTTCTTAAATTTTTTTAGAATTTGAATGGAGCTGAAGTGCTATGTTTTTCCTGTTTTTTTTTAGTTTATTTTACTGATTGACATACCCACACACATGTGCATATAAATATATATATGCACACACACACACACACACATTACACTGATGTCTACCTCAGGGTTCTCTCATCTCCTTAACACCGGTTAACCACCTTAATCTTTGGTGACCTCCTCCTCCCCTGTTTTCTCCCTCCTCTTCTCTTGCTCTATGGTTTGGTTCTGTTGGCAGTTTTAAAATTTTCTTATCTATTTGTTTGGTTTTTTTCCCTAAATGCTTCATATAAGTGAGACCATCCCAAATCTCTCTTTTTCTTTCTGGTTTATTTTGGCTACCATGATTCCTTCTAGCTCCACCCATTCTGCTGCAAATGACATAAGGTGGTCTTCTTTGAACGATGCATAATATTCCATGTGTAAATATACTGCATCTTTTTCAGTCATTTGTCAGTTTGGGGGCATTTGGGTTGTTTCCATATCTTGGTAATTGGGAACAGTGCTGCAACAAACATGCCCGTATAGGTGTCCTTTTAAATTAGTGAGTTTGTGTCCTTTGTGTAGATTTGCAGTAGTGGGATTGCTGGGTCAAATGATAATTCCACTTTCAGTTATTTGAAGGTTCTTAAAAGAGAGTTCTGTTTTCTCCTCATCCAAGCCAACACTTATTGTTGCCTGGGTTTTTGCTTTTTTTTTTTTTGTTTTGTTTTTGGTTTTTTGTTTTTGGTTTTTTCCATATGGGCCATTCTTACTGGTGTAAGATGGTAACTCAGTGTGGTTTTAATTTGCATTTCCCTGATTATTAGTGATTTGGAGCATTTTTTCATATGCCTATTGGTCATCTGTATTTCCTCTGTGGTGAAGTCTTTTTAGTTCTCTCCATTTTTTTACTGGCTTTTTGTTTTGTTTTTCTTAAGTTGTGTGAGTTCTTTATGTATCTTTTTTATCAGACCCTTTTCACTTGTATGGAGTTCAATTATTTTCTCCCACTCGGTTGGGTTTCTTTTTGTTTTGTCTGTTGTCTCTTTTGCTGTACAGAAGCATTTTAGTTTGATATAATCCCAGCAGTTTATGTTTTCCTTCATTTTTTTGTCAGCTGTAAATGTGCTCAGAAATGGATTTCTGAAGTGTAATTCATGGAGGGTTTTACCAGGTTTTCCTTTATGTATTTTGTGGTTTCAGGTCTTATGTCCAAGTCTTTTATCCATTTTGATAAACCAGTTCAGTAAGGTAGCTGGATACAAAATAAACACACAGAAATCAGTGGCTTTCTTATGTGCAAAATATCAGTCTGAGGAAGAAGAAATTTTAAAAAACCATTCCATTTACCATTTCACCACTGAAAAGTAAATACCTGGGAATAAACCTAACAAAAGAATTGAAGAATCAGTACAAAGAAAACTACTATTTCTTAAAAGAAATAGAAGAAGAAATAAAAAAATGGAAAGACATTCTTCATGGATTGGAAGAATCAACATTATCAAAATGGTTATTCTACCAAAGGCAATCTACAGACTCAATGTAATATCAATAAAAATCCTGATGACATTTTTTTAAAGAAATAGAACAACAATTCCTGAAATTCATCTGGAATAACAAAAAACCTTGAATATCAAAAATCTTCCTGACCAAAAAAAAAAAAAAAATCGAGAGTGGAAGTATTATAATCCCAGACTTCAAATTGTACTATCAAGCCATAATAATTAAAACATCCTGGTAATGGTACAAAACAGACAATCAGACCAGTGGAACAGAACCAAGTGTTCAGAGATAAGACCACACATATACTAATCTTTGACAAAGAGGCAAAAAACATACATTGGAACAGGGATAACCTTTTCAATAAATGGTGCTGGGAAAACTGGACTATGACATGCAAAAAAAATAAACCAAGATAACTCCCTCATACCTGTACAAGAAGACCCAAATCTGACATGCAGAAAAAACTAAATGCTGAGGATGCTGTGGAGCAACAGCTCTGTCATTGCTTGTGGAAATGCAAAATGGCACAGTAATTTTTTCAGACAGCTTGTGAGTTTCTCACAAAACAAAACACATTTTACCAAAAGATTCAGCAATCCTGGTCCTTGATATTTACCAAAAGGAATTTAAAACTTATAGGCATATAAAAATATTCATACAGATGCTTATAGCAGCTTTGTTCATAATTATGAACAAAGAAGCAACAAAACTGAAGAAGCCACAAATCTGTCCTGGAGCAGGTCCACGGATATTATTATTTGTTCTTTAAAAATAATTTTATTTTGTAATTATCATACAACATCAGTCATGTTTGCATTGTTGTATTCCCCACTGCACGCCCCCTTCCCACTTCCCCGCTCTGGTCACTCTAACCCCTCTTGCTGCAATCTGTTAGTCCATGTTAGGCCTGCTGGTCACCTCCTTTTCTAGAACGATGTCCTTTTCTCCTGGGTGCAGACCCACCCTCCTGGACAACAACAGATGAGACTGCTTGGATCTTCAGGAGTAGCTGAGGCAGACAGTCAGACTGAGCATATTGAGAACTTGTTGTCAGGTGTTGTGGTGGCTTCTCCAGGATCCTTTCTGTCACTTGTTGGTTCTGTGCCATACGGTTCCGACATCTGGGTTTGGGAATGCAACTCCAGCCAATGACAGTGAGGCATTTGATGTTAGTGCTGCTCTCTTGATGCTGAGCACTCCTCTCCTCTCTCTTGTCAACAGTTCTTCTATGGGGCCATAGCCACCTGTGGTGACTTTCTTCCCCCATTGATTGACAAAAGAGGGAGCCTCCTTCACAAAGTACTTTATTGTGGGTCTGGGGTTTGATTCCCTAGTGCCAGAGATGATGCAGGTAGAAATCTGTGACAGGTCACCTCAATCGCTGGTCTCACCTTCCTGTCTCAGTGGTTCCCAACAGTGCTTGTCCTACACAGGTGGTGAGTACATACAGGGCCATCATTACTTCCCCTCCTCTGCATTATATCTGCAGCTGAAGAGACTGAATTCTTCATCCCTAGTGCAGGTCTACTGAGATTGGAGTAGACCGGAGGGGGTCCTCTCACCAAACCTGTGGAGGTGCTCAGTCCCACCCCCTGTACACATAGAGGCAGAGGCCAGCTTCCCCAGCCTAAGATCCCTGGACTCAGAGTCCCTGAGACCCTGAGATCCTGGTGGCATAGGACTCACCCTTAAGCCCTCACCCCCACCCCCGTGGGGATGAGCTGGAGTTTCTCTCCAAGGGTTCGCAGAATTTGAAAGAGAGCAGGTCCATAGATAAACTGGCACATTTGTAACATGGAATATTCTTGAGTGTTGAAAAGAGGTGAACTATAAAGCCAAGGAAAGCTATGAAGAAAATTTAAATGCATATTAGCAAGTGAAAAAAACAAATCTGAAATGGCTAATACTGCATGATTCCAACTATAGAAACTTCCAGAAAAAGGAAAACTATGGAGACAATGGAAGATCAGTGTTAGTCAGGGGAGGTGACTTATGGGGGAACCAGAGATCATAGGATGATCCCTAAGGATTTTTAAGGGCAGTGAAAATATTCTGTGTAATACAATAATATAAATGTATGTCCAAGTATGGGGACAATTGTCCAAACCCTCAGGAAGTACAATATCAATACAACATCAAAAATGAAGTTTAAGATAAATTATGGAATTTGGGAAATTATATAAAATATAAGTCGATCTTTGGTTAAAAAAAGAATCTATATATAGGCAGGATTAGACTTTATTTTTTTCCTTTTCTTCCTTAGACTGTTTTTTTTTAGGTATTAGAATCAAGTTTATAGTAGTCTCTGCCCAAGATGATCTTAAAAGTTCCCCTCAATTTGACAAAACTTTAAATGGATTTCTTTCTAACTATAGATCCTTGATCTCCCTTTTCTTATTTACTTTAGAAAATTTGTCATTGCAATTACAATTTTTTCTTTGGAAATGTAAATCTTGTACAACCCAGGAATTTCATTCCTTTGAAGTAAAATCAAGAAAGATATGGATATCTGTATCCTGGTGTTTACTGCAACACTGTTCACAGTAGCCAAGATATGAAAGCAGCTTAAGTGTGCATTGACAGATTAATGAACACAATGGAATACTATACAGCTGTTTAAAAAAACTTGGGGAAAAAAAAGAAAATACCATTTGGAATAACATAGATGGAACTAGGGAGTATTACCCTAAAAGAAATAAGTTAGAGAAAGACAAATACCTTATAATTGTACTGATATTTATGAAATATAGAAGCAAAACTAATGAACAAACAAAACAAAACAAACAAACAAACAAAAAGCTCTTGGATACAGAGAACAGATAGGTCATTACCAGAATGGAAAGGGGGAATGAAAAGGGTGGGTGGATAAAATAGGTAAAGGAGGTAAATTTGGGATGGTGGATAGAAGCTATAATTTTAGTGGTGATCATGATGTAGTATATCAAATCATCATGTTGCACACCTTAAACTTAGATAATGTGATAAGCCAATGTTACCACAATAAAAATTTATTTTAAAAGTTAAATTAAAATAAATGAGTCTGAGGTGAGAAAAAAAGATGATGCCCTTATCTCTTAGACTCTGAAAAGCTAGCAAACTCAGTAGTCTAATTACATTGATTAGGATCATTACATCCTATAGCATCCTCTAGTATTTTTCCATGAACTCACTTCAGCATTTAAAAATCCTCCCACTTTTTGTTGTTAATGGAGTTGATTTTAATCTCTCTTTCTATGGTAATCACCTTGAATAGTTTTCCTGATCTCGTGTGATTTTTCTTCTATATCACCAAATTTGAGTTGGAGAGTAGACTCAATTTTTAGATTTTGGAAAGTGTGAGATTGCCATTATTTCTTGAATGGTTAAATAGAAGCAGAACTCATTAAAATAATCATATGAAATTGGAATTGGTTGTCTATCAAGCACTGTGACTAATGAATGAGTCAAATTATTTCTTCATAATATCATTTTGTTAGTTGTTGATTGCTGCACATATTTATAAAATTTCTTCCTCATTCTTGAAAATTCCTTTATTATGCTTTTACCTTTTAAACGAATCAATTATGAGGTATGATTTTCAGTTTTATTATTCTGTCTTCTACATATCATAAATTCATATGGTATTTGTCTTTCTCTAACATTGTTTTAGTTAATTACAACTGTATTTTTTTCTATTTTATTTTGTTCCTGACTTTTCTCCCCTTTATGTCACCTTAAAGTTTACTTTACTATTTCACCTAAAAGTGACATACTTTGCTATGTACCTTAAAGCTTACTTTTATCTTTCCAATTGCTAGAATTATTGGTTCAATGACTAATTAAAATTGTCAATTGCCAATTTTAAAGTTTATAGACTAATTTTTATAATCTTGAACATGACAAAGATAAACACGTCTATCACTTCTACTTAACATTTTATGGAAATCATAGTAAGTGCAGCTGGCATGAAAAGGAAATGAACATGTGAGGAAAAAGTAAAGATTTACTGGAAAAGTAAAGATGAATTTGATTATTATTCACAGATATTACTATTGCTCATGTCGAAATTCTCATAGAATATGTAGAAAACCATGAGAATTACTATTACTATAGTAAGGCAATTAAATATAAATATATACATAAAGTCAAAGTCAACTTAACTTTTATATAGCAGAAACCAACTATAACAAAATAAAATGGTAAAAATATTAGTTTCCACAACATGAAAATTTTAACCATCAAAAGAACTACCGAATACATAAAACTGTTCTTGCACATTAACTGGAACAAAGTAGACAATACATAGCAAAGCATATAAGAGAAGAGAGTAAGCATTTAGCTAAAGAAGAAATTTAAGTGGTCAGCAAACATATGAAAACGTGCTTATTCCTTTTACAACAGTCAATATTTTCAAATAGCAATCAACCTTCTAAGACCACAGTGAAATTCTGCTACATAATCTCCAGATTGGTAAAAATTTTCAAGTAGTACTAATAACACATTGAAGATACAAGACAATAATGCAAACAAGGCAGATGAGAATATAAACTGAATCAAATAGCTTAGAAAACAGCTTTCCATTGTTTACCAAAATAGAATTATAGCTGTCTTGGTAATTACATTATTGAACAGAAATTCGAGCATGATGCTGATATCAGCATGTACATGCAAGTGTGTCCCGAGTTCCATCAAATTTTCAAAAACTGGAACAACTCCAAACAATCCTTAGTAATAATTGATTAACAGTCATGATGTAATCAACAATGCAAAACTGTACATGAATGAAAATGGGTCATGTAGTCAGAGTGACACACAAAAATTGTGAATTTTTTAGAAACAAAATGGCAAGGAAGAAGTCATAAAGGAAAAGCATACACAATGGAAACATAAAATTCTAAAAGAGTAAAATTAGACTCTATTACATACACACACATATATATTAACTATATACATAGCTGATAACTCAAAATTATAGGCCACAGATAAGGATTATTTCTAAAATAGAGAAAGGAATTATGATAAGGGTAAAATAGACATATTTCCAGGACTCTCTAATTATGGCTTTTAATTTGAGAGGTACATAGCTCCACAATTATTTGACTAAATTGTACCACAGTATTTGCTTTTTCCATTTGTGGTAAACTGTGTTTTCCAAATTTATCTGAAAATGATATTATACAATTTAGACTGTGTTAAGTATGTGTAGTAAAGTCTTAACTATAATCATTAAATATAAAAGGCAAATGTATCAAATTACTTGATATGTAAAAAATGGTCCTGGAAAAACAAGCAAAGAAACAAAATTAATTTTAAAAAGATGTCAAAGAAAATAAACAGAGGGGGAAAAAACAATTATATTTTTAGTTTTTAACAATATCCTTTATTTAGACATATTTCATTTATTTATTCAGAGAAACCTCCATACTTTTTTACCATAGGTAATAGACCAGTCTATGTGCCCACCAACACTGTAAAGGTTCCTTTTTCTACATATTTTTGCCAGCATTTCTTTCTGATCGTTTTCATATTGGCAATTCTCACAGTTGGAAAGTGATATATCTCATTATGGTTTTAACTTGCCTTTTCTTGTTGGCAAGTGATGATGGGTTTTTTTTTTTAAGTGCTTATTGCTATCTGTACATGTTTTCTTTGAAAGGGGGTTGATTTAGCTCATGGACAAGTTATTTTCTTTTCCTCGAATTGTAGAGTTGTATGAGATTTTCAGATCTTGGCTATCAGCCCTTAATCAAATGCATGATGTGTAAATTTTTCTCCCATTCAGCAGGAGTTATTTTTGCTTTAGTGATAGTTTCTTCACTGTGCAAAACCTATACTTTGATGTAATATCATTTGTTTATATTACCTTTTATTTCTCTTAGCACTTAAGACAAATACCCAAAGTTATCTCTGAAGCCAGATGAGTATTTTGCCTATTATTTTTTTAATATATTTTATGGTTTGGGGTCTTAGATCCATGTCATTAATACATTTTCAGTTATTTTTCTGCAAGATGTGAGGTGATGTGTTTCATTCCCTTGCATGTGGCTATCTGGTTTTCACAACACCATTTATTGAATACATCTTCCTTTCTCTAGGTTTATTCTTTGGTTCCTTTGTTGCATCTAACTTAACATAGATGTATGACTTTACTCGTGGAATTTCAATTCAATTCAATTGGTTTGTGTGTCTATTTTAGTTCTAGTGCTATATTATTTTGATTATCATAACTTCATAGTGTAGCTTAAAGTCTGGAAGAACAATGCAACATTCATCCTTTTTTGGTCAGGATTGTTTTAGCTATTTGGGAACTTTTGTGGGTCTGCATGAGTTATTGTTTGTTTTATTTCATTGAAGAATAGCATTGAAACTTCAATAAATATTGCATTGGATGTGCATATTGCTTTAGGAAGATGACCATTCAGAAAATGTTGATTCCTCCAATCCATGAACAGAGGATATTTTTCCATTTCTTTGTGTTTTCTATTTCTTTTGATAATGTCTTATAACTTTCATGTATATATACATATATGTCCTCCATCCCTTCTATTAAGTTTACTCTTAATGCTTACACCTGTGAAAGTTAACTTCTTTGTTATGTGTCTATATATTTCTGAATGTCTGCTGTAATTTCTCCTTTTTCTTTCTGATCCTATTTATTAGGTTTTTCACCTCTTTTATCTTAGTGAGTCTAAGTAATGTTTTGTGACTTTGTTTACTTTTTTCCAAAGAACTAGATTTTAGTTTCATTTATATTTGGACTCTTTAATTTCTATTTCATTTATTTCTTCTATAATTTTATTAGGTATTTAAAGTTATTTAATTCTTTTAAATAATTTTTATTTCAATTTTGAATAACATTATTTTGTTGTTGTTTGTTTTTTTTTTTTTGTTTGGTTGGTTTTTTTGAGACTAGGTCTCACTAATTTCGCCCATGGAACCACAGGCTCACATTGCCCGCGGCACCACGGACTCAAGCAATCCCCAGCCTCAGCTTCCTGAGGTTATAAAACACCATGAGGTTATAAAAAAAACCTCATGGTGTTTTTTATATTGCAAATAAACCTTTGTTGATGACAATCTAGCATCTATTTCACATGACAAATATGTCATTTGTCTATGATGAAAAGCTTGGTCTTTAAATATTTACATTACAAGCATGTCACGCTAACTTTGATTCACTCCATCCTTATTCATTGTCCTCAAAGTATCTCTTAGAAACACAACTTTCTCATAAGTGAATAAAATAGTTCCAAGAAGTTAAGTGAAACAGAAGGGAGGAACACCAAGTAAAGTATGTTTAAAAACACCCACACATCAACAACAGTCTAGTACTCCTTCAGATACATATAATTACTGTTCTTAAAGGTAAAATAATCAAAATCCCCAGACTAACTTTCCTTAAAATAATGTTTTAGAATTCCCAAGTTATTCCCTAGTCCTTTCTTTTCCAGAAGTATATCTGCCGTAAAGTATAATGAATTCCATATTATCATTCATAGTCAACATGGATAAAACAGTATGACTGTACACTGAGAAAAAAACTTTATTATTTTGTCTTAATGGAAGCTAATGGATATTTAGTTTAAAAAAACATTGCATGATTACTCTAGTTAATAGGATATTTATTTTAAACAACTTCTTAAAATATAAAAAGAATAATTCAATTAAATAAAACACTAAGGCAAAAAAGAATTAGGAACATAAATGTTTCCTGAGTCAGAGATATTTGCTATTCTGACTCAATAAATAAAGCTTTAAAAAACCCTAAAGCAACAACAATGAAACATCAAAAAATGCAAATGAGTGCCATAAAATTTCAAGAATATTTAAACATTAAGCTTATGTGTCCCATACTGTTGCTTTTACCTGATACTGAGTCTGTAATATCCCAAGAAAAAGGATTTTCTGTTTCTGACATTACATATTTGGTCACATTTAGTAGCTAGAAAGAAATTAAAAACCAAACTGAAACAAATCTGTACCCTCAATCTCTACTTGAAAATTCTGTACAACAACGGAACTGTTGAAGAGTTCAAAACAGGATAGTTAGCCTGTACTTTGAAAAGATATTTCTATTTTGTAGAATCAACAAATGGTATTCATTCTCCGTTCACTGGGGGAATTTCAGGAATTAAGGTCACTAGTTTTGTGAATTCCCAAATTAGAAAGCATTCCCAACTGAGTGAGATTCTGCCAATGTCTCCAGAAAAATTAAAAGCATATGCTTATATCATCACAACCTTTATAAGCCATTCACTCCCTCCTTTTATACTCAGCTCTGCTCCAGTCATGAGCAGAGGCTAGTAATAGCAATACAGTGTTTCCATGCTTTGCCTAGGGCATTTTCTTCTACTGTGTGCCTTAATAAAACTTGGCAGCTTTAAAGTTAATGGCTAGAGCAGGAAACACACAGTGAGTAATGCTATTTCCGAAAAATGCCAAGTGTTCAGCCTCTCAGTGGATCAGGGCCAAAACAACAGCATGTTGTTATTCCCTTGGATGGGAACATCCGACATCTCCCATAGCACTTTCAATGCTATAGCACACTTGACATCAAGTTGGGTCATTTACTCATCTTTCAAGGGGATCTAATGATATGAATGATCAGGTTAGGAAGCTGGCTGATGGTTATGATCATGACCTTTTCCTTTCATGGCTTAAGTAAAACCTCCACTTCTGGACCTAAAGCTTTTTTTTTTTTTAATGTTATGTGGTTTTTCCACTTCTCGTTTTTTCCTACGGAATTCATTCATAGTCAAGTAGGCACAGCTCAGTAACTCTTCCAGATGGTTGGTCTGATGATTCTTCCAGCTGCACCAACTATTATGGTCTTGTTTCTGCCTCCCCCACAGTCCTGAAGTTTCCAAGGCAACATCTCCAGAAAGGAGTTCTGCTGTAAACAGATTTTTAAAAGTAATCTGCTTCCTTCAATATATATCTCAAGTGACTGCTGAAAATACTATCATTTACATCCTTTAGTATGGTTATTTCAATGATTTCTAAAATATATTTCTAACATTCTAACTTTTAACCTTCTTTATTGTGTGAATTTTTAACTGTGCTTTTGTGTCTATGTTTTTGCCAAGTGATTCCAGTTTAGAATCAACTAAGCTAACCAATTTCTTAGAGAATTTCTGGTACATGGATGACACTGAAAAATTCAATGAATCTAAAATCATGCTGTACTCTCCGTAGTCAAGCACCTGCAAGACTCAATCCCACATACATTTCCACTGCAGAGCTAATGTATATCAGCATATTCTTGCCTGCCATTCCTTTTTGTGCATGAAATTTTATTTTCCAAGACAGATTTTGGATTGTATGGCAATGCCAGAGCATAATTCTAATTTATTATATGAATGAATATACATGAGGCATGAGGAATATTGTTCACTACTTTCTCAGTATGAAATCCCTCATATGATATAGAGTCATCTGCAGTCATAAAAGGAAATATGAAAGCATCATTTTTTAGACAACACAATCAATTTCCTTCAAGTAACCTGCTCCAGGGAGGATTTGGAGGTATTTGGAGGCTCAGAGTATGATGACGCTGGTTCACTTTCTCTTAATGAATACCCAACTGTCATGAAGGAAATAAAGCTAAACACTGGTAGTAATCATTAGTGCTGTTTATCAATTATTTCTAGTTCTAATACTGGGCACATTACAGATCCTTGTCCCCTGAAAGTTAAGAGAGGCCACCTGAGTTGCTATGACCAATAATGTATGAGCAGAAATGAAGTTTCTCACTTTCCTTCAGCAACTTTAAGAGCCAGTGCACAATTGTCGCATTTTCTCTCCCCTCTGCCACTCTCACAAGCAATGGCCCAGGCAGTGGCTACCCCTCTGCCTGGATCCTGGCGTGAGGGTGATGAAGACCATACCTGCCAACCAAAGTCCCAAATTGAGATCCCCATGTAATACATCCCCTGGTTGAAGACAGATAGAGTCCTCAGGAATGAACCATGCACTGTGAGGAGCAACTATGGGTCAGGAAGGAAAAGATTGTCCTGACTCTTCCAAGAAGGAAGAAACTACAAAATAAATGTCCTCATCTATGCATAGGTCACTATGCACAGTGACCTAATCATCAATACACAGTCCAAAAAAACTAAAACTGTTAGGTCAGAAAAAATGGTAAGGAAAAGAAACATCTGAGAAATTTAACCAGTAATCGATTTACAACTAAATGAAAATTAATGCAATATTTAGGTTTAGCCATATGAAGTTGTTATTTAGCCACTCTTAATCTTTAAAAGAGTTATAATTAGAGGTGTGAAGAAAGAAGGAAAGGAAGGGGGGACAACAATCCCTGAGAGGATCAACAACTAGACAAAGGTGACTGATATCATATGAAAACAACAAAAAAAGTTTTTTTAAAAAAGACATAATTTCTCATGTTTCTGTTTAGTATGTGTTAGCAGTAAGGTGAAACCCATGTACAATCAGCAAACAGGTAAACTGTCCTATAATTTATTATATCATCATCATAAATATAAGGAAATGCATAGCTGATAATTGTGAAAGGAAAGCAGAATTGAAATTTTTAACACAATTCAGCATTATAAAATCAGCATCTTCAGTCAGCAAAACAGAAAGAAAAAATGATACTAATGAAAAGGACACCCTATACACTCATACTCTCCTTTCTCCTGCAAATAGAAAAAGCAGGCTAACTAAGTAAGGGCAAGATCCTTTGTGGGCAAGAGTTGGGGATGGGGAGTCAAAATTACTTATGTAAGTATATGTATGTGTAGGTGTGGTGTTAAGTTTCTGTCAGGTATAGGTGTATTTGTTATGTGTGTAGGTATATTATATGCCTCTACTTATGTATAAGAGTAGATACACATTCATGTGTATTTGTGTATGTATATGTGTAGTTATAGAAGTGTGTGTGTGATATAAGATTTTCCATTCAGAATGTTAACAATCTGACCAAAAAAAAAAAAAAAAAAACAAAAAACAGAGAGAGATAAAACCTCAGCCTATAGATCAGGCATTTTTCTAACTATCTGTATGTAAGGTAACTCTTTCCAGTGGGGTTATGGACAAGATTTGAAAGAGACTTATGCTTCAATACCTCATTGTTATAGCTCTCAGTGCCTTTTAACTTCTCCCATGAACAGACAAGGTAATTGCAGAGGTGAGTTTCTGACGTGGGTGAAAAGTAGACTAAACTCTGAATCAAACCCATCTTCTTCCATTTTCCTTGTCATTTCTTCTCTTTCTCTATTCATCTCTACTTTACTGAGGCATGAGAGTAGGGAAAACCACCTTTACAGATGTTGGCATGCTGAAAGGGAGTTGTTCCTGCTCCTGCAAAAAATGAGTTTGGAATCTTTCCCAATGGTCTGTGAATTCTTCTTCCTGACACAGAGGACACAGAACCTCATGAGATTCACTATGTTAATCCTGTTACCAGCTATTGTGATGTTTTGCCACCCAAATCTCCATCTTTTTCTCAGATGTATATTCTTCTAAAATGCAGAAGAATAATATGCAATTTTCGAATTAATCAAGTTAAGAAATAACTAATTCTATTAGCATAATAATTAATTTTATAATCTAAGGAATTCCTGAGAACTGTATTGTGTATGTCTCCAGCACTTGTTATCTTGGTTTAGACTTCACAAAGACCTTTAAAGTTTTGCAAATATCATTCACAGAACAAAATATTAGACTCAGGAAAGTAGGGAATAGCCAAAATTCAAGAAAATACCCTTGATATGTACAATTCTACAATGTTCTGGAAGGAGTATAAAGAAAAAACGTATCATGCTAGTTCTGGACTGCAATATCCAGATTATGAGCCTGATTGATGATCACATCAACTATTAGGAGATGTTTTACAAAGATGACTTTGAATTAATTCAAGTACAAAAACTCAAAATAAGGAAACCTTTATTTAATTCAGCAAATATTTATTATTTCCTCTATGCCAGCGACTGCGGGAGAAAGAAAATTAGTGTAAGACAGCAAAATGTTAAGGAGTTTAAACTGTTTTCTGGGAAGTGGAAATTCCAGTGCTGGTCGCAGCCTCTGTGAAGCCTTCATTCAAAAAGTCTCACCAAAGTTAGACATTCCAACCTACTTAACTCATTGCTTTTTTGAGACTGCTTTAAAAATACCTATGCTAGGAACATTAACACGCCTACGAAAGTAAGAAGGGAAGTAACCATCAAAGAAATCTTATAGACTCCTGATTATGCTTTGCAGATGTTGAAAAAACAACCACCTGGAGTTCAAGGAGGACAGAAATAAGTATTCTTTGAACCAATTTGTCTCAACACGCAATCCTTCCTACCTCCTACCCATTCCCACAGCTCCCCTTCCTGTAACCATTCAGGTCCTGGATCCTGGGTCACTCAGCCAATGCTGCCTTCTCCAAAACCCTCTTTCTTTGGTATAACTAGGCTAGTGTGCTTGCTTTTACTGTTACAGGTTTCAGAATATGAGGGGATATTCAGCAGACTCTTTCCATTCTGTTTCCACAGGTTCTCATTACAGCATGTGATTCTATTTGAATTGACATTGACATTGAAGGTAATGAAATAGAGTGGCTAATACCTAATCAACCAAACTATATTGCTACCCTTGAATAGCTAGAACAAAAATATTAAAGACATGACTTTCATCCTTGAGGACCTTACATATATTTTTCTACACATATATACATATCTATATATGAATGACTCTCTCTATATATATGTATATATATATATATATATATATACTTACACACATATATTGCATATATGTAAAAAAAAACCCTCAAGGACAATTAGAGGAACAAGAAATAAAAGCACTGTGTGGTATAAGAAATGCTGTGGGAAAGGTATAAAAGAATGATGAAAATTGTATGAAATTAATATGAGAAGACTTCCTGAAAGAAGGGAAAAATATTCAAAATACAGGTAAAGGGGTGGACAAGAAGGCAAGGAAACTGACTTCATAATTTTCTGGATTTTCTTTATCATTGTTCATTTTTGTTCTGTCCCCTCAAGTGTGGTCTCCATAATTCTCCCACCACCATAGCACCATAATCCATCACAACAGTCCCTTGTGTTCTTCCTTCCCCTGTTTTGACTTCCTTTCCATCTGATCCATTGTTCAGATCCCTTGCTCAGTATGCCTCATATCCATGGTCAGTTTTCTAGTTCTGTCTATTCTTGACCTTTTTTCTCTATGTTTGGCATATAAGCGAAACCATAAGATTTTCTATCTCTTTCCCCCTAACTTATTTTGGTTAGCATAATCCCTTGCAGCACTATTTACAATAGCCAACACATGAAAGTAACCAAATGGCCCCAAAGAGATAAGCTGATCAAAAAATTGTAGTATATATACACAGTGGAATATTGCTCAGCAATCAAAATAGATTAGATAGCCTTTTATATTTTCAGTCATATTACTTTTTATTGCAGTGACATTGGTTTATGAGTCTGTACATGATGTAGCATAATAGTTTTCACACCACTTTCAGATGAGTGCTATCACAATATAGCTACCACAAAGCATCCCTGTTCTTCTGCTATAGCCTATTGGGCACCCATCCTCTTTTTTCCCCACCTTCCCCCTCTACCTAACCTAACCTCAGCATTGTAGCCAACTTGCTAGGCTTTATTTATTTATTTGTTTGTTTATTTATTTATTTATTTATTTATTTATTTATTTATTTAGAGACTAGGTCTCTCTATTTTTGCCTGTGGAACCATAGGCTCATGTTGCCTCGGGTAGCACAGACTCAAGCAATCCCCAGCCTCAGCTTCCCAGTTAGCTGGGATTACAGGCATGTGCCACCACACCCAACTATTTTGGGGGGACTAGGTCTCACTCTGTTGCACTGAGTGGGACTCGAACGGCTATCCTTACCCCAGCCACTTCATAGGCTGAAGTTTACAGGCACGCTCCACCGTAACCCGCAACTTGCTAGGTTTTATTTTGGCTTACGTTTTCCGTTTCTTTGTTTTGTTTCCTGTGTTCTTTATTTTTACAATGTCAACAAGCAAATAGTAGTTTTAGAATAAAACAAATTCCAGAAACATATTTATTACAGTCCTTGGTGGAGAGAGAAAAATAGGAATACCATAGCTATAAAACAATATTTGATTCTGAGTAGTAGTCTAGATTTCAAGTGAAATCAATATTGGAAACATTTAAGGTTAACCTCTCTAAAACTTACAGCATTGAGAGATCCTTAATTTGGGGACAGTGCTTAACTTTGGGGTTTTCTTTTTGATTAGTATTTTACTACTGTCTCTTCTTTTTCTAGTAGTACCTTACAACTCTAACAAGTACTTATACTATATAGCTTAGAAAAAATAGATACTTATGTCAGGAGCACAAATTTCATCTCAGCACATGGATGAATACTGCAAACTTGGTACACTCTAAAGTCACAAAATCACAAAGTACACAGTCAGCCACCAGATCAAGTAAATCTCCAGTATTCAAAATATGCAAAAATAAACTGGCTAAAAAATTAGAAGAGTTAGAGCCAAGCTCGGTGGCTCATGCCTGTAAGCTTCAGCCTATGAAGCAGCTGGGGTAGGGATTGCGGTTCGAATCCCACTCGGGGCAACACAGCGAGACCTAGTCCCAAAAAATAGCTGGGTCTGGTGGCGCACTCCTATAATCCAGCTACCTGGGAAGTTGAGGCTGGGCATTACTAGAGTCCGTGGTACCCCAGGCAATGTAAGCCTGCGGTTCCATGGGCAAAAAATAGCAAGACCTAGTCTCAAAAAAAAAAAAAAAATTAGAAGAGTTAAATGGATTTTTAAAGTTTTATTTGAACCTGGATTCTATGTTTCCATTACTCTAGCTAAGAACTGTCCATCAGAAAAAGTTTCTTTATTCTTGCGCAATTCAGTAAAGCAAAAATCACTCTTTATTAAAGTAATGAGCTACACCACTATATTCTTTTCAAGCAAAGACTCAAAATAGTGTCTAGCTTTTCACAAAATTTGACTCTGCATGAATCACCATCACTGGAATATATATTAAACCAGGCCCTACCTCAGACACACTAAAGAAGAATCTTTATGGATGATTCCCAGAAATCTGCATATTTAACAAGATTTCCGAGTGACTGGTAACACTATAATTTGTAAACCACAACTCCGATCCTTAACATCCTTGCTGAAAAGGCACAATAGACAGGACTATTTACAGTTATATACACATTTGTTCTTTAAGCCATGAGTTAAGCTGAAAAGCATCTCAACCACTCTTTAAGCATCCAACCTCCTTTGAGACTAAATTCACAGCACATAACATCTTCTGTGATGTTATTCTTACAAAAGATAGTTTTATATCTTCATGGACATTACAATTACTAATGGTATCCTCAAAATTCTTTGTCTCATCAACAAAGTAAGGCCCCACTTAACGGCAGTATCTAATCAAAATTTAAATCTATAAATATTTTAGTCCCATGTTTCTGATATTAGAAAAAAACACAGTATTCACATCACATTTGCAGACCACGAGTTTAGAAATCTAAGAGAGTTATCCTCCTCATCTCTAGTTTACTGTAAAAATATTAACATTTTGGCTACATCACTAATCCATAACTGCTATACTGTATGTCCCATGGTTTAAAATAACAAAAGCAAAATGGAGATTCCAAAATTCCAGCTACCAATTTTCCCATCAGTTTTTTTATCACAGTTTTTTTTACATACAAATCAAGAATTTGACTATATACTTAAAAGTCAGAAGAGTAGAAATGCAGCTAAATTGTATTGAGGGAAAGCCAGTTCAAATTGATAAAAAGATTGTCAAAGTTTTATAACATATTACTTTCAATAATTTATAAGATATCAAACTTCAAATGTGAAATGTTAATAGTGTACACATACAAACTTCAGGAACATGAAAATGGAAAAATGAATAGTTTGCAAATTCATTCAGTAACTAGACCAGGCTCAGATTCTGTCTGAATCATGCAAACTCCAAATCAAAGGGTGATGACTTTTTTTTAATGTAGTTTTTGGATTTGGTAGTCAAATTATCATAGGTATACTTGCCTTGATTTACAGTTTAAGGATATTTTAAATTAGACTAAGAATTAAAATTACTCAAGATAGAAAATGCAATTTTAATCTTAAAATTATTTCCTATAATATCCTTTAAGCATAAACTTTAACATTCAAAGGTTATAAAATCTTTCCATGACAGTATTTGAAAAGGTCTCTACAATTTATAAATGTATTTTACCAATGTTAGTCACCTTAAAATGTACAGGTACTAAATTTAATTGGCTCCTAAAGAAGCAAATTTCAATTATTCTAGAAAAAGACTATTTTGTTTGGGGTGAAGAAGCTGAAAGGTCAGAAGAAAAAATTGTACATGGAATAAGACTTCATTTAGAACCACATTTTAGAATTAACAGAGTATAAAATGTTCTGAAAGCAATGTTTGTTTTGTGAGTAGTGTATTAAAATATGTCCTAAGTAAATAGGGCTTCTTCAGTTAGATAACTTGATTTCCCTACTCAGCAACAGAATCAATGCAGAGACAGAGAGTTACATATGGGTTAAGTTTGGGATGACAGACAAAATAAAAATTCAAGTGATGGAAAGTCCTTATTTATAGCTTAATTTTGTCACCTGACAACAGTATCACATGGACAATTTACAAAATGTCTCTAGCTTCCCTTCTCTGTAACTGTTGATAACTAATATTTACTTAGTGGTGATTTTATGGAGACTAAATGAAGTAATAGTCAAATAATAGCTAAAGTGGACTTAGTATCACAACTACTATTTGTATGCAAGGTCTTCAATCTATATTGTCTATTATGTATATACATGCAAACATTAATATAAATTAAATACTATATATGTATCATATTATATATATATATGTTCTTCCTCATGAAAACCCCAGAAAAATGCAAAAGTATAGACAATAAATTATTACTAAATTCTGAAAATAGATCCTAAGTAAATCCATGAACATTATGAATATTATAGTCATTACTAACACTTTTACAAATAAAGATAACATTAGGAAACAGTACCATAGCTGTTACTGTTATGTTACTGTTACTGTATATCTTATGTAATATAACATAACATTTCAACTTTCAACAAAAGTTGAAAAAATAATATATAAAAAAACATACATGTATGCACCTATAACAAAATGCTTGCATAGAAAGCATACTGGAAAGAAATTTCTTAAAATATAAATGGTGACCCCATTTGTCTGGGGCACTGCACATGGTCTGATTTCTAAGTATAATTGTCACTTTTTCTTCATATATTCCTGCTAATTTGTGTTCTTTATGAGCATTGATTTTTGGAGGCCATAATGAACATAATATCCCAGGTGTGTTTCAATCACTTATTATAATTGAGATACCCTTCGGGCAACCAAATAAATTCAGACAAACTTATTTGTTGAGTATGTATTAAATACTTACTTTATCAAGCCCTGGGGATGCAAAGATAAGATGTAGTTCCTGCCTTAAGAAATTTAGTCCAGGGAAAAGGTAAACAAGAGAAGTATGCTGAATATTCTAATGAGAGTCAAGGTGGTGTAGGGGCACACTTGAGGGCAGTGCTTTTCTTAGATTTGGGGTCCATGAGCTGAATTTTGGCTTACCAGTAAGAATGGTTTTGATTCTATACCTTTCCAGTGTGATGTACATGAGATGTCCTCCTGGGGTTGTGCAGTAATCAGAGGAAGCTGAGAATAGAAATTAAGGGTGTTCTGGGATGGAAATGAGAATATGAGAGTCACCAGCAAAGAAGTGGTAGTTAGCCAGTGAGAAAGCCTGAAGTTGATCAAAGTGAGCAGGAAGAAGAATCCAGAAACAGGAAAAGGACAAGGGATACAAAAACAAGTTTCATTAAGGGATGAACAAAACAAAAGGGGATTTTAAAGAAAAGGATGAAATGGCTAGAGATAGAAAGCAAAACCAGAGTTGCTGAGGAAACACTCAGCAACAAGACTCAGATATTTTGCTGTGTACCCCAAATTTCTCCCACCACCATGTCACCTGTGAATCATCATCCTATTCATTTGTGCTCATCCCTCTCCCCAGTTTGTTCTCCCTCCCTTCTTCCTCCTTTTTGTATGTTTCAGTCTAGTTATCTGTTAATTTTGACTTTTCTTGTCTCTCACGGTTTTTAAGAAAGAATGCAAGAAGAGTGCAAATGTCCAATGAAGTTAGACATGAAACAAGTCTAGCTTTAGGAAAAAGACTCTTTGAGTTGCCATTTGCCAAGGTGGTTGTGGTGGGTGTGCTTTAAGTGTGTATGTCCTTACTTGTTGGGGTGATATTTCATCAGACCTGTTATATCTGGAGTGCTAACTTCCACAAAGCAGGAAGATTGAGTCACTTATGATTCAAGTCAAATGTATATAATCATTATATGAATTTATTGGGAGGAATTCACTTTATAATGACGTAAGTATATTATTTAGTTGGCAGGAAAAGGAAGAAGTAACAAACCTCTTGGTGAAGTTCAGGAGACTGACATGCACAGTACATAGGATCCTGGCCCAGAATGGGAAACTCCTGAAATCTGTTCATCTGCAAAGTCTATCTGCCCATCTGATAATTCCAATCTCCAGTGACTCTTGGAGAAAGCTTAAGGATGATGACATGGAGCATCTCAATTTGCCTTCCATTTTGTGCCTATACTGCTTTTCAGAGACATTGTCGGGACTATTGTTTAATTCTGATTTAGGCGGGTCCTTTGTACAGCCAAATATTTCATTGTCCCTTGTCTGTTTCTACTTTCTTCCTAAACAAGTTTTTCAATTGATAAGCTAGTCTATCTCAATTGCCCCATCTTTCCTTCAGTTAGGATCATAGCAACATCAGTACATGTGACAGGAGGGAAGTTAGAAGCTAAAGACATTAAATTTGCAAATGATTGTGAATAAAGGACTTTACATAAAACTCACAAAGGAGAAAAACTAATGTAAAACAAATGTAGAGAGAGTCTATCCATATGTATGTATTGTTAATCTTTCTATATAACATACAGATTCCCAACTTAGGATTCCATTTGAAATGAAATAACTAAGTTATCAGCTTTGCTTACCAAATGAATAAAATGCCCTAAAAAATAGCACTCCATGCTGTCTGAGACAGTAAGACAGCACACAGTACGGATAGAAATGTGATTTAATTCCACATTTTCCCTGTTAAACTGCCTGGTAGTATAACTCTCCCCTTCCTTTGTAGTCCAATTGTATAACACTTAATTGTATTTATGCTCTTTGTGTGAGCACACACCCACTATTTGACTTATAGAGTTTGGAGGATAAGGACCTATTTGATGAGTCTCTATTCCAGTTGTCTCTAGTTTCCATCCTAGTGCTTGAATCATGATTAATGCAAAGAGATGTTTTTAAATGACGTAATAAAGACCAGACTTCCTGTTTTGATAACATCTTAGTCTAGTTAAAATTGGCAAATTTCATCCCATTTGAATGTTGTAATTCAAAAAAATTAAGCAAGAAGAAATTATTTCCTTTTTGAAATTCCAGTTGTGGCAATATAATCAGCTCTAAAGGTAGGAACATATGTAATACTTATCATGCATATCCTCTAAAATTTATCCACTAGCCTAACCCTCCTTCTTCTTTGTTATTTGAATTCTCTCACTGTGGATAGTTTCCATTCATCACTACATCACTGTCATCACTGTCTGAGCACAAAAAATGTACCCAGTGCTGCCTGGTCAATCTAAGATAGTCATATTCATCATAGTGCAGCTGGACACATGACTAAAACTCTGACATGTTTATTGAGTTTGCCAAAAATCAGGAAAAAATATCAATTCATTTGGTATTTGAAGTGGGAAAGTAAAACATGAGTAGGTTTTAAAGTGTATTTTTAAAGTGCTTTTTATTTCCTAGACTGTAATTTTAATGAATCATAAGAAATCATTGTGTTGTATGTACCACTTGGGAAATCTCAGGGAAAATACAGTCATCACTGGGCCCTCAAAGTAGGAATAAGAAGCTATGCCATCTCACTGGTGAGAATGCTGCTACCCCCTCTATCAGCATCACCTAGTGTAACACCAGAGGAGCACCAGCCATAGGATGAACTAAGCCAGTCCCTTCAGAGACCAGCAATTTTTCAAATTAATATAATTATTTTCATACATTGTTGTAAGGCAATTTTATTTATTTTCATACATTATTGTTTCACTTATGTGTGATCTCCAAAACCAAAGAAAAGGTCAAGAAAAAGACAAAACTTTCAAAGTGACCATAGATCTGAGGCCTCCAGCAGTAGAGGGGGGTAGGGAGAGGGATCAAAATGGCAGGAAGAGCACAAGGGACTTGGGCAATTTTCTTTAAATATGTCAAAATTGTATCACTATCCTGTTGCTTACTTATGAAAATACTGAAATGGAAACAATCTTTACAATTGTGCACTACGATCTTTTTTGTGCTAAATAAGTAATCGATAAAAACAATCCACCCCCTGAGGACAGTGGCAGCATCTGGAGACATTTTAGATGGCTATAACCCAAGGTGAGGAGGTGGGGAGAAAGTTGCTACTACCATCTAGTGACATGGGCCAGAGAAGCTGCTAAACATTCCAAAGAGGTACAGAACAGTCTAAAACATGGAAGGCACTAAGTTGAAATATCCTGTCTTCAAATGACAGAATGGGAACAACTTTTGGAAAAATCGATCCTTGTTTTGAGATGGATAGTTCCACCTATCCCAAAAGCACCAACCCTTGTAAGAGATTTTCTCAGAGAGCCCCTATAATCTCTTCACAGCTTGGACTTTACATGATTTAGTTTTCATGATCCATCTCAAAGGTTTTTTGAGAAATCAGATGTTCATTTTCACTACTGACATTACTCGCTTTCTGTACTGTCTATGACAATACTATTAGATATCAAGAGACTCATTGCTTATATTACATTCTCTTTGCACATTCTTCTTAACTTCTTCAAGATCTTATTTTCTGTAATACAGCTTTCATATATAATATGTTTTGAATTAGGAAAGAGTAACTGAACATTCCATTGATTTTCCAGATAAAATATTTGGGAAATATTTCTAGTAACCCATAATGCCAATGTTCATTGTTTTCCATTTTAATAAAAATGAAAATAAAGAAAAGCTAAGATTTTTGGCATCTGATCAGTCATGTACTTCTTCCTTTTTAAAGGTTGGTTTCTCATTTCTAATGCCAGTAATTCACAACCCCATAAGCCAGTAGCAGGAAGAGTGGGAGGCAAGAAAAAAGACAAGAAAAGCAGTCTTAAAGTCAACAGTTTGACAGAATTCATTAGAAATACTCTTATGAAACAAGTAATTTTCTTGAAAAAAGAAAGCTGCTTACTAAATCATTACCATATTGTCAATTTCTTTTATCACTCTTGAGAGATATTTAATATGTTTATTGTGAGCGAATATAGAACTGTAAGTACACACAAAAGAGTTGGTTGAAGATTTAAACTGATATATATATATATACAAAAATAATATTAAATCTTATATAATTATTCTTAGCTTACTCATAGGCAGAAAAAAACCTAAGGAGATGGGCAGGTTGTTTGGTTGTACATTTCTATGAATGGAAGGGTTGTAATGAAACAATCTGCAAACAATCTGTTAGGAAATGAACCAGCAGAAGTTATTGTCTTCAAAATTCACAGTTTTCATACTTAATGGGAACCTACCTTCCTATTCCATCCATATTGCTTGTTGAGTTGAAGCAACACAAACCATGTTCAATCTGTCCTTTCCATAGAAAATTCCTTCTGATACTTAAAGACAGGTGCTCCCATGTTTTCTCTTTGAACTCATTTCAACATATGTCATCCTAGCCAGATGGAAAATTGAGAGCCAACCCAGTGTGATGTTGGTATCTGAATAGATCAAGTATTAAGAAGCAGATTGTCTTTTGAGATTTAAATGCAGTTTGACTTGAAGACCAATCCCCAAATATTGAACATGTCTCCATTCAGCATCTATAAGGAAGGAAGTTGAGGACTCAATATTCTTCTGGTTACCACTGGCTCAAAGCTTCTGTTTTTGGAGAAGATTCAGTCTTACTTACTGAATTCTCTGCTGTTGTCTTCAGCACTAACTCAAACATGAAATGCATACCCAGAATAGTCTTTTGAATACTCTATCATCTATTTCATTCATTCATTTACCTCCAGCATCAACCTGACATTCTGATTCTTGAACTCCAGTCTCTCTTATAACCTCCTAAGGGACTGGATCTGGCTTCAGTCTATTTGTATTATCCATGGAGCCACTGTTTTTCAGGGTTCCAGGAAAATGCCCCTATCCCTCTGGAATCCTCTCAGGCTGGGTAAGCAAACAAATAACTTCAGACAGATTTGTAAGAGAAAAGACCAAACTTACAGACACATAGAGAATTTTTACATGGTTATAAACCCTAGAGTAAGTGAAATAAAGTAGGGGTAATAGCCTATGAATGGGATTAGGGGCCTGAATTGTCCAAGTGAGAGGAGGGTACTCCTCACTGTTACTGTAATTTTAGGTCTACAGGTCTAGTTCCCTAACCATATACCAACCCCAGACTACCGCGGCAGTGCTGAGTCCAGGCCACAAGACCACCATGGGTTGGTGTCTGATGAAGCCAGAGCAGGAACTTTGCTGAAGCAGGCAAGCAAGTAAAAAGAGGCAAATTTATTTTGAAGAAGAGCTATGAGGGAAAGTTCGTATAAGAGAAAAGAGATGAAAACAAAGTAGAACTCCCAGGCCCATAGAATCAGGGAATCAGTAGACACCAAAATAGAGGCACTGTGTCAGAAATTTTCTTCCCCTAATTATTCTAAGACACCCCATCAATTTCTCTGATTGGCGAATGCCCCCAAGCCAAGGATAGTTTCTTGCTTCCCAGCCCTTAAACTTTTTATTTTCTTATTTGACCTAGCTGGAAATGCCCTATTAGTCTTTCACTTCCCTTAGTCTGGGGTATCTGGGTAATCCTTTTTGAACTTTGTTGCATTGTCTCCACATCTTCACTGTCTCTGAGGCTTCCCTTTTACCTCCTGCACTATTCTGACCTTGGGGTTTTGCTCTCTCTCCTTAAGGTTCAACATGATGTGGAGAAGATGACTCCACATGATGAAACCTTTCCCCTGGATGTCTGTTCTGCTTTAAGATGCCTTCATCTGATAAAAGGGTTATTTCTGGAGATATCCTTTAAGTTAGGTAATCTGCATTCTTTAAGTAATGTCAGCAATCCCACCGTAGGCCTACAGGGCTTCTTTTGATGTTATGTCTACACACCAAGGTAACACATATTGTAGAAAGCATACTCTGGACATCTTGTGAAGAACTTGTCTGAATATTTTTGGAGAGAACAACTATATATATATATTACACATGTATAGTTGATTCAAAAACACAAAGTTAGTACAACACCATGTGTTCCCAGTGCTATTAAGTATTAAGTAAGTGCTCTTGAAATGGCACATCACACCACTGCCAGATTTGACTTCCAAAGATGGTACACTCACAGTACCACCTGTACCTCCCTTCCAACCAGACCCTGCTGGTGTAAGAGCCCCCTTCCTTCAGGGCAGTGTCAAGTCAGCTTACTTTTCTATGAAGTCAAAGCCAAGCAAACATTTCTCATTGCCAAGTCAGTATTTCCATATCAATTATCCTTCAGGGAAATACACTGCTCTGTTTCCACACTTTCATTCATCATACTCCCCCCTCCCCGCCCGCCACCGCTGACTGTGTTAGTCAGCTGGGACTGCCACAACAAAGTACCAGGAAAAAAATGGTTGGTTTTCTTGTAATTCTGGAAACTAGTCTCCCCTCCCCTCCCTTTATAAGAAGAGTGGTCATGTTGGATTAGGACTCACCTTCATGACTTCAATTCAATTTACCTTCTTAAAATCCTGACCTCCAAATATAGTCACATTCTGAATTACTGGGGGTTAGAACTTTAACATATAGATTCTGGGAGGATGCAATTCATTCCATAAAAACCACTTAAGTTTTCTTCTTCTTTCTCATCTCTAAATCTCAACCAAGCTATAAACCATCCTTACTTAACTTACTTCCTAATCATACAAACTCAACTCCTTCACCAAGCTTCTACCTGATTCATTGGTATTTGCATACAGTCATAATACTGTTGGGAGGGTTAAGGGGACATCTATCTGCAGAAAGTTAATTCTCATCTCATTTGAAAGTCCTAGCATTTGCTTCCTGAATGCAAAACAAACTAAATGTATAGTGCAACAAGTGGACAGCATATTCTAATTGACTTGCCTGAATTACTCATTTACTCCTTAACAACTCTAAGAATACATTCTATGATTACTCCCATTATTTTTAATTGAGGGAACTATGGTATAGAACATTAAACATTTGCCAAATATATGATTGGTAAGACAGTGTAATCTGAAACTGATGCTCAAAGATTTAACTACTCTCTACGGTTCTAATTGCATGTTCTTTTTTCTAATGCAAATCATACATCCTTTTGAGGAGTATTGTCAGTCAAAAATATTTTTAAGTATATCTGTATTCTTTAATTTTCATGTTGTGCTTCACTCAACTGAGCAATCTGTTACTAAAAAAAACTGAACTCCACTCATATTTTAGGCTGCATTGTCTGTTGAAACAAGGTAAGAACAAACCAGTGCGTGGTTATCCTGCCCTCAAGTGACATATATTGTGAACTGCTAGTGAAGTGAACTAATACAGAAGTCCAACTCAAAGACTCTGAGTAGGTAACCCAAAATAGCTCACTGACCACTTGTAATTTCTTTTACCTGTGACCACAAAAACCCATTGCAATTTTCACATACCTTTAATTGAGTCACAGAAAGAACATACGATGTGGAATATAATTCACTCAGCACAGGGAGTACACAGCATTCTGTGTTGACAGGCACTATATGCATTTGTAATTAGATAGTAAATAAATATCAGAAAACCCTCCTTGTGAACTCAATAAGCTAATAAACAAAGTTACTATGTTGAATTTTTTGAAATATTTTAATAAATTGGCAAATTATTTAAATTTTTCCAGGTATGTATTCAATTTGCCTATTTGATTATAAAACCTGGTGAAGGTTGTCATTTACTTTTTAAATTTAATTGTATGATTATTTTCTTGAAATATAAGTTTATAACACTATATGATTTATGGGTACAGATTCACACTTCAAAAATATGGTGCTGTATCACACCCACCACAAAAGCCCCAATAATCCTCTACCACAATTCACTGGGTTTTCTCTCAACTTTATTCTCCAACCACACCAATCCCTTCTGGTAGCTTCAAATCTGCACTTAGATTTCTAGAGTTTCTTGGTTTAGTTTTGCCAGTTCCTTTGTTTTGTTTTTTTTTATATTTCACATAGATCTTAAATCATCAGATATTTGTCTTTTTCCTTTTGGCTTATTTAATATAATCCCCCCCCAGTTCTACCAATGATGTCACAGATGGCAAAAACACAAAAGCAAACACAAACAAATGGGACCACATCAAACTAAAAAACTTCTGTACCATAGAAAAAATAGTCATCAAAAATGCTCAACTGAATGGAAGAAAATATTTGCACATCATTTAATAATGCACTTATAAAATACATAATCTATGAATAATTCATAAAATTTAACAGAAGCAACTAATCCAATAAAAAAATGGGCAGAATTGCTAAATGAGCTCTTCTCCAAAAAGGACATATGAATGAGCATCAGGCACATGAAAATGAAAGACTCCTAATTACTTATTATTAGGGAAATGTAAATAAAAATAAAAATAGAAATAAAATGACAACTGCTCCACACTCAAAAAGTAAAATAATAAGAATAACCAGATACAAGTGTTGGTGAAAAGGTAAAAAGAAGAGAACTCTTGTACACTGTTGGGGGAAATGTAGACTGATCCAGTTCCTGTGGAAAAGAGAAGGAAGTTCTCCCAAAGTAGTAAAAATAGATTTGCCATGTAATACAACAATTTCACTTCTAACTAGTTATCCAAAGAACACAGAGACACTAATTCAAAAGGATTTATGCACCCCTATGTTCATCAGAGCTCTATTTCCAATAGGAAAGCTATGGAAACCACCTAAATGTCTGATGACAGGTGAGTACATCAAAACGATGTGGTGTGTACACACAACGTAATACTACGTAACTATTCTTTTTTTTTTTAAAGCAGGCCTTGACATTTTTTATCTTTTTAATATTAATCTTGCAATAATGGAATTTGGAACATTAAATTTAAGTCTTCTACTTATGAGTATGAAATTTTCTGCCCAGAAAATGTGTATCTCAGACCCTCCTTTCTAAAAGGCCTCCAAGTTATCTCTCAAATTGTTGTGACCCAGGGTTTAAGAGTTCTGATATTAGTACATTTTTCCCCCAAGCTACAACATGATGTTTCTGGTAGTTTCCCTGGGAATTTGATATTGCAATATCAAAGTAAAACATTATCTGGAGAGATAAGAAGCGAAATAAATAATTCTTTAGCAGAGATGAATGTATCTGAATCCCTACTACCCCAAAGAAAGTGGTAAACAAGACCTGAGAGAAGAGGTAAATGTACAAGTATTGCCTAGCAACCTAGGAGTGATCTGAAAGCAACCCCTATACTTGGAGAGTAAGAGACACCAAAGTGCTTTTCTCTCACTCCATATGGCAGTTCTAATAATAACTATGGAAAGATTTGTCTTAGGTAGTCGCAAGACAAGTCATTTTCTGCACAAACTTCTAAATCTTAAAAGTTAATTTTTCAATTTTATTGATTTACCGCTTGCCTGCAAAAATCTCAGTCTGGGAGCTAACTTTGATATGTGAACTTATGTACATACTTCATTTACTCATCCAGCAACACTCCAAGGTCAATATAATATCACTCTCCCCCACCCTTCACTGTAACCACCATTGTTTTCAGAGTCTAAGAGGTTATTTTTGTTCTGCTTTGTCAGTGAAACCATATGGTGGTTGTTTATCATTTTCTGACTTATTTCACTTAGCATAATCATCTGAAGACACATTCATATTATCCCAAAAGATACTTTTTCATCTGCTTAAGTAGCTGCATAGTACTCCATTGAGTGCAGAACCTGTTTATTTGTGCAAGTATCTGTTAATGGACATTAAGGCTGATTCCATAAATGGACTCTTGTGAATAGTGCTGCTATGAACACAGGAGGACATGATTTGTTCCTTACTAGCATTTTAATATTCTTTGGATAAATACCTACCAATGATTATATGGCAATTTCCATTCTGATTTTTGAAGGAATCTCCATACCATTTTCCCTACTGGCTAGACCAATTGACATTCCCACCGACAGTGTGTTAAATATTCCCTTTTCTTCATGCTCTCTTCAGCACTTCTTATTTCCAGTCTCTAAATCTTAGAGTTTCATAGAGGTTTCACTGGGTTTAATCATGTGGACAATACAGATGGTCTCAGCAACACTTTTATCTCAGGGATTTGTCCTTTAGCAGATTATAGGAGGAGACACAGGGATTTCACATACCCGGAAACCTCTACTTGCCCAGCATCAGTTCCCAGATCAACAAGTCACTTTTTTCTTTACTACTTCCCCGGACAGCATGTAGAGTTTAGTGGACAGGAGGCTGAGGAATGGTTCACACTATACAGGACTATTGAGAAGAGCCTTCAGGGTGGGCTGCAGGTCTGGAAGCCAGAGAAGATCAAAAAGGCAGGAGAAGTCAGACCTCAGAAGGGGGAAGAGTCAAAAAAAAAAAAAAAAAAAAAGAAGGGGAAGAGTCTTGAGAATTTTATGTAGGACTGTCCTGTGGATCACAACTAAAATATGTAAATTACCTAACACAGAAGGAATTTTTATCAATTAACACATTAAATAAATGGAAGAACCAAAAGAGCAAATTTGTCTTAATGGGAATTTAAATTTTATGACTCTACCACAAATAAAGTTTTACTTCTTTCAAAAGGTAAAACTTTCAGCACATAGTAATATTAAAGAGTTGCAAATGCTAAAACCTCCACTAAATATGAACAGATTTTTCCATCTTTTCTCCACCAGAATTAAAAAAGGGCTGCAGAGTATTCCAAAAGATTCTATTTACCTTGTATTTGAAATGTTTAGGATGAACTAAATAGATAGAAACAATAATTTTTCAAGAAAATAAGAATAGCCAAAATAATACACTGCCAGATAGAAAAGAGGAGTGGTAAGAAACATAATTGTAATCCTCTCAGACTGTGCAAACACTAGAAAGCTAACCTAGTATGTGATTTTTTTTAAATTTTTTTAAATTTTTGTTTGTGGGGAGAAAAGCAAGTTACATCTATAGATACACATATTACAATACCATAAATACAAAATTATAACCATGCAAAATAAGGTATTATTTACTGGTGTGTGATTTAAAAGTTTCAAATACTGCTGGGCATGGTGGCTTGTGCTTGTAAGCTTCAGCCTAGGAAGTGGCTGGGGCTAGGGATCGTGGTTCGAGTCCCACCTGGGGCCTGTAGCAAGACCTACTTCCAAAAAAATAGCTGGGCGTGGTGGTGCGCGCCTGTAATCCCAGCTACCTGGGAAGCTGAAACTGTGGATTGCTTGAGTCTGTAGTACCCCCGGCAACAGGAGCCTGCAGTTTCACAGGCAAAAATAGTAAGACCTAGTCTCAAATAAATAAATAGATAGATAGATAGATAGATAGATAGATAGATAGATAGATAGATAGATAGATAGATAGATAGATAGATAGATAGAAGTTTCAAATACCACTGGAATGGCAAACATCAAGTCCAGTGTACTGATTATTATTTCTGGGAATGTATAATGGGGACTAGGATAGAAGAGATATCCACAGAGAATGTCATCTATCTCTGTGATGGTTGTTTTTTTTTAATTTGCATATATATGTATATTTATATTAAATGTAATATAATGTAAGAGATTACTTAATTAAGATTATTTTTTTGAAAATCTAATAAAGCAACTCTTAGTCTAGTCAGTTAACTCGATTATTAGTTAGATTGTTAGTCCTTTTCTGGAGACCTCCTTCCAGGTACTGACTTATTCACAGTAAATGCTCTTCTTTCCATGGAAAATATTGATATAATATCTGCACTCCTCTCCGCACTCCTCCCCTGCTGAGCCATGGCTCTCAGTGATTAAGAGAGCTTTTCCACATAGCCAACATTCTGACATTCCATTTTGCATATGTTTTTGCTCAAATTCTCTTCTTTTGTGATCAGTCAAGGCACCAAGAGATAGCTGGACTATACTTTAGACTTGGGGGAGAATAATGATGTCAGGTTCTTTAAGTGGTCTTGATATTTGAGTTCTCCTTAGAAAGCTGTCAGAACTGACCTTGCAAACAAGGGCAGTGTGCTGTGTCAAGCAGTTTCTCTTAGTCTAAGCCTTTCTCACCATTTAAAAGAAAATGTGAAATATATATAAATAAATAATT
>PVHY01012438.1:0-44506 GCA_004024945.1 Uropsilus gracilis | reverse complement strand
TTATTTGTTTGATTTTCCCTATATCCCTCATATAAGTGAGACCATCCTGTACTTCTCTTTTTCTTTTTGGCTTATTTCTGCCAATATGAGTCTTTCTAGTTCCATCCAGGTTGCTGCGAATGACATGTGTTTGTCCTCCTTGATGGATGCGTAGTATTCCATTGTGTATATGTACCACATTTTTTTTAGCCAATCATCCATTTGGGAGTACATGAATATTTATAGCAGCATTATTTATAATTGCCAAAAGGTGGAAATAACCTAAATGTTTATCAGCTGGTGAATGGATAAACAAAACGTGGCATCTTCATAAAGTGGAATATTATGTAAAAAGGAATGAATAGCTGATACATGTTACAACATGAATATACCCTGAAAACATGTTGACTGAACGAAACCAGCCACACAAAATACCTATCATGTGATTCTATTTATTGTACAAAAAGGACATTTGTAGAGATAGTAAGTAGACTTGTGGTTGCTTAGTGTTGGTAGTAACTTTCTTTTTTTGGGTTGAAAATATTCTGAATTTCACTCTGAGAATCTACCCAAAGGACACCAAAACACTATTTCAAAAAGACACCTGTACTAGCATGTTTATTGCAGCACTATTTACAATAGCCAGGCTATGGAAACAACCCAGATGAATGGATCAGAAAATTGTGGTGTATGTACACAATGAGATATTATTCTGTAATCAAAAAAGACAAAGTTGATACATTTGTGATAATATGGATGGATCTAAAAGGGATCATGCTAGTGGAAATAAACCAGAAAGAAAAAGAGAAATACTGGATGGTTACATCTATATAGGATATAGGGAAAACAAACAAACAAAAAGACAAGTAAACTTAAGACCAACAAACTGTCTGCAGAACTGAAGCACAGAGCAAGGGAGGGGGAGAGGGATAAAATCAGGGGAGGAATGGGCACAAGAAATTAAGATGATGGTTCATGAGTGACGGGGTGGTGGGAGAACCTCAGGGTATATAATGATGTAAAATATATACATGTGTGATCAAGTGAAAAAAAATTTTTAATCAATCAATTAATTTTTGAGACTAGGTCTCGCTATTTTCCCCCCGTGGAACCACAGGCTCACGTTGACCGGGGTACCACAGACTCAAGCAATCCCCAGCCTCAGCTTCCCAGGTAGCTAGGATTACAGGCGTGCGCCACCACGCCCAGCTATTTTTTGGAACTAGTTCTCACTGTGTTGCCCTGAGCGGGACTCGAACCGCGATGCCCGGTCCCTGCCGGCTTCTTAGGCTGCCGCTTACAGGCACGTGCCACTGTGCCCAGCTGAAAAAATGATTTTAAAGAAGTTTGCTTAGGATGTAATAAAATATAGAAAACTTTAATGTTAAAAAAAGGAAAATATTCTGAAACACTTTGTAGTGATGGTTGCTTATCTCTGTGAATATACTAAAAACTGAAGCATGCTACAGTTAGAATGGATGAAATGTTTACTATGTGAATTATATCCCAAAGCTATTTATAGAAAGGCAAACCACTGTGTTTAAAGAAAGTATTTTTGAAAAGTTTTGATTAAAAAAGAAATAATTCATAATCATTACAAGAAAACAAAATGTTACAGATAAAGTTAAATTTTCCCTTCATAAAAAACTTTAATCATTTTACCCTCACCAAAGATGAATAATTATTCATCTTTAAAAAAGTAATTAATCATCTTTCCAAGCATTTTCCAAACATATGGAGGAAGGGTTGTTTGTATGTGATTAAATTTTTTTTTATTTTGCCATATTGCATTTTATTCTTTATCTTGCTATTTAGATTCTTGCGAGTTTTCCATGCCAGTCCATTTAAGTAGGCCTCAGACCTTTAAATTGCTATGTAGTATTTCATAGCCTGGCTAGATCCTTGTTTTGTTTTTTAGTATTCTCTTACTGATGGATAAATTAGGTTATTTCCGGTTTTCAGTGTTGCAGCTGATTCAGGGATGAACATCTTGGCAGGTGTCTCTTTTTGTATATGTCTGAATATTTCTTTTGGGTAAAACAATGTGAAGCAGGATGCTAGATTGTAAGATATGCACACTTTAATTTTTAAAATGCTGTCAAATTGCTGAAGTGACTGAAACAGTTTACATTCCCTTTGGCTATGAATGACACTATCCATTTCCCTAATCTTTGTCATGTATATGTATACTTGATATAACACATATTAAAATTTTGCTAAATAAGTTGGTGGAAAGTGGACTCTTATTTCCATAATCGTTAATGAAATAGAACATCTATTTATAGGATCATCTTTTCATGATTCTTCCCCCCCCTTTTTATTGAGTGTTTACCCTTTTATTTTTGATTGTTAGTAGTTCTTTATAATGCATCTTGTGTGATAAATACCTACATAAATATTTCTATTTATCTGCATATACAATGGTCAGATAGTCAAACAATGTAGTCATACAATAGTCAAAACTTTGTTTTTTGCTTTACTAGTTTCATTTACATATGATCTTGGTATGAAGTAAAAAGCTTTAAATTTTTATTTTGCTTAATTTTATTTATCTTCCCAAAGATTAGATAATTTTCAAAATATTACTGTTGCAAAATACCATACTTTCATGTACTAAATTCCCATTTCATTAACAATTCTTAAGCTTTTATATAGAAGTAATCTGAAACCAGTAGAAGGAGGAAGTTCTAACAAGAGGATTGGCTTCCTGAACTGTCTGGCCATGGGAGTTTCCATCTAGAACACAAAGGGATTTCCTAACATCAGTGCTATCAAATGGCCAATAAGCATATGAAAAAATACTCAGCATCACTAATAATCAGAGAAATGCAAATCAAAACCACAGTGAGATACCTTACACAGGTAAGATTGACCCATATAAGAAAAACAGGCAACAACAAGTGCTGGCATGGATTTGGAACAAAAGGAACACTCTTGCACTGCTGGTGGGAATGCAAACTGGTCCAGCCACTACGGAAAGCTGTGTGGAGGACATTCAAATTCCTGAAAAAGGAACTATCATTCAATCTGGCAACCCCACTTCTAGGAATCTACCCAAAGGATACAAAAGCACTAATTCAAAAGTCCTCACATGTTTATTGCAGCACCATTTACAATAGCCAGAATACAGAAACAACCCAAATGCCTCCAAACAGACTAATGGATCAGAAAGTTGTGGTATATTTACACAATGGAATACTATTCTGCAATCAAACAAGACAAATTTGATGCATTTGTGATATCATGGATGGACCTAGAAGGAATCATGCTACCAGAGGTAAGCCAGAAAGAAAAAGAGAAATGCTGGATGATCTCACCTATATGTGAGATGTAGGGAAAACAAACAAAAAGACAAGAAAAAGTCAAAACTAACAAACTGACAGCACATTTAAAGCATAAAACAAGAGAGGGGGAGAAGGGTGAAAGCGGGGGAGGGATGAACACAAGAGATTAAGAAGGTTCATGGGTGACAGGTGATGGGAGAACCTGGGGGTATACAATAATGTAAAAATATATACACATTTGCAATCAATTAAAAAAAAGCAGGCAGAATTAAATATTTATCAAGTAAAATTAAAGTCAGTATTGTACTTTTTAATATTAGGCAAATAAATTGGCAGCTAAATACTCCACAATAATAATTGTTTTAACAATTGATTATATCACTTTAGCTTTTTAATTTCAGAATCTATAAAACAATGTTATTCTTTTTGGTACAGAAAATTGAAATATGGATATTTATCCTCTAAATCCTTTCCAGGAATACCACTCAGACTGCTGGTACCCTCATTACCCTCTGCTGGATTCTGGCAACCTCTTTCTTCTCTTTTTTTTTTTGAGACTAGGTCTTGCTATTTTTGCCTGTGAAACCGCAGGCTCACGTTTCCTGGGGTACCACAGACTCAAGCAATCCCCAGCCTCAGCTTCCCAGGCAGCTGGGAATACAGGCGTGCGCCACCACGCCCAGCTATTTTTTTTGGGACTAGGTTTTCCTACGTGCCCCCAGGGGGACTCGAACTGAGATCCCTGGCCCCAGCCATGGCTTCCTAGACTGCCACCTACAGGCATGCGCCACCATGCCCAGCCATTTCTCTTGTTACTTTGGAACTCATCTGCTATCAGTTCTGGGTCCTTACAGGATCTCCACACCTCTGCAAATAGTCTGGTGATATGCTGCAAGTGGTTGGGGGGCAGGTTGTGAGGACCAGAAAACTCTTAATTTGTGGTAGTTGCTAATTACTATGGAAAAAATATTCTCATCGCAACCCATTTCAAGGCACCAGTGTGAAGTCACTAAACAGAACTGGGAAAAATGTTAAGAACCAGCTTTTGTAAGTTATGTGTTAATTCTAGCACACCAGTGAAATAGTCTTTTTCTAAATAAACTCTTCTTTAATTATCCAGCTTTGAGTGTGTTATCTGATTCTTATTGGGCCCCAGGCTAATGCTGACACATTTTTGGAACATTAGTTGACTGTTGAGAGCAAAGAACTCTTTTTCCTACAGGTCTTAAATTTGAGAGAAAAAAAAAAACCTTGAGTTCCAAAAGCTGTCTGAAAATAAAGCTACCCAAGAGGAAGGTAGAGCTAAGAAGTGGAGGTGGAAAAATTCCTGGTGATGTCAAAGTCCTGGATATAGCTGCATGTGAAGTGAGCTGTGCTTTTGTCTGAAAAGGAATATGAATTAATATGAACTAATTTCTCTCTTTCACTTTTTTGTTTTTGTTCACATTTTTGCTTAAGCCAGTTTCCCTTGGGAGTCTACCACTGCACACTGAAGATTCTGAGGGATAGAGACAAGACAAAATGTCTTTCCCCTTGAGCTGGACATTCCAGTTCCACAGGCTTTCTTTCAGTCACTAAAAAGCACTGCTTTGTGCCCCTCTACTGCAGTTGCCTTGCCCGGTTAACCCCTATTCATCTTCCCCATTGCAATCACCTAATGTTACGCTGGGAGTCTGACCTTGTGGCCCCTAATGAATTATACCTTCCAGTATTCTAGCTCTGTGAGTCCCCCTTTGATTTTGGTTGGCTTTGTGATTGCTTTAACCAATAGACTTCAGCAAGTAGCGATTCTGTGCCAGTTCAAAGTCTGAGCAAAATGGGTAGTGTCTGCTTTTGGAGACTTGAGCCATTATAGAAAAGTTTTGAGGCTGAGCATGGTGGCACACACCTGTAATCCAAGCTCTGTGAGGCAAGAGGCCAGGGATTGCTTGAGTTTGTGGGTTCAAGACTACTCCGGGCAACATAGCAAGACCTGGTCTTGGAAAAAAACCAGCCGGGCATGGTGGTGGGTACCTGTAATCCCAGCTGCCTGGGAGGCTGAGGCTGGGGATTGCTTGAGTCTGTGGAATTGGGACTACGCCCGGGCAACATAGAGAGACCTAGTCTCAAAAAAAAAAGGAAGAAAGAAAAGGTCTGATTGCCCTGCCAGAGAGACTACACAAGGAGTCCTATCGGTATTCCAACCTATATGACATCTGAATACAGCCACATGAATGACCACTGATAAGACCAGCAGCAGAGAACCAGATCAGCTTAGTCTAAGCCACATGACAAAACTGCAAGTATATAAATTGTTCCTCTTCTTCAATGTGCTTTTTGTTATTGTTAGTTTTTTGTCATCACATTCTGGGGTAGTTTGTTTTACTGTCATAGTAACTGAAAAAGTCACTTCAAGAACACACTGCTACCACTCCTAGACCAAGTGAGTCCCCACCTGACAAATTCACAGTGCCACACACATTTCGAAACAACACTAACCATAATAACACAGTTAGCTCAAGCATGACTTTGTCTTTCAAAATTCCATTCCTACCCGGCGTGGTGGCATGTGCCTGTAATCCAAGCGCTGGGAAGCAAGGCCAGGGATCGCTTGAATTCGTGGGTTCAAGACTACCCTGGGCAACATAGTGAGACCTGGTCTTGAAAAAGCATCTGGGCATGGTGGCAGGTACCTGTAATCCCAGCTATCTGGGAGGCTGAGGCTGGGGATTGCTTGATTCTGCGGGATTGGGACTACTTTGGGCAACATAGGACGACCTAGTCTCAAAAAAAAAAAAAATTCCATTCCTGTGATAAATTGAAAACCTCCAGGAAAATTATCCAACCCCAAGCCGTTAGGTTTCACAATCATGGTTGGAAAGTGAGTTCTATCCTCCCCAAAACCTGGTTCTCTGTTTCTGTTGAACCTGCTGCTGATCCTCTGAATGTAGGTTCAGCAGATATTTTTATACAGAAGTTTAACACAGTATAGGTCCCACGTAACCCTTTCCATCCCCAATTCATAATGCCATTCTGAAGCATTAGACACCGTTAATAGGAAAACTAGATGTTAAAAGATTTGTGGCTTACAGGTTTACAATATTCAGATTTACCAGCAGGTTCTTTCAAATTACACAGAGGGAAAAATCGGTGACTAACTTTGGCAATCTCACAAAGTACAAAACCTTCCAATTCTAAAGGATTTTGCTGGTGAGTCATTAAGTTAAAAAAGGAAAGCCATATCAGTAATAAATCTTTGCAGAAGTACTCTATGTTCTTTTAAAAATTGATTGTTTCTAGGTGGCTACTTCACCTAACATAATCAAAAGGAAAGATTTCTATTGTAACAAAATGATGCTTTCGGAGAAATTTTTTTATTTTTATTTTTTTAAATGGACAGGAGATTCATTATGGAGGATACTTCTAGATGAACTGAATTTTGAAGTTGATTGTGTTATTTTCATGTTGGTATTATAGAAAATTAGCATTTGTCAGATTAGAAATTGTTGCTTGGCCGGGCACATGTGGCATGTGCCTTTAGTCGCAGCCTATGAAGTGAGGCCAAGACTAGGAATTGCTTGAATCTGTGGGTTCGAGACCCACCCGGGGCAACATAGTGAGACCTAGTCTCAAAAAATAGCTGGGCGTGGTGGTGTGCACCTGTAATCCCAGCTCCTTGGGAGGCTGAGGCTGGGGATCGCTTGAGTCCGTGGTACCCCAGGCAATGTGAACCTGTGGTTTCCCAGGGAAAATAATGAGGTGTATTTTCCAAAAAAAAAAGTCTTTGGTTGCTATATTTTGTGAGGAGACAACATGTGAAGAGCTAAATGCTATGCAACTTAGAACTTACTCTACTGGCTTCCCAAAACTTCAACCCCAGCAAGTGAAGAGCGAAGCCTGATTCCCAAAACCTTGGGAATCTTGCTCAAGCTCTCCTCACCCACCTTCCACTTATCTTATGACAAAGACTTGTATATTCTTCTTTTCTAAGCTGTCTCATTCTCTCCGTCCATCAGCACTGCTTTATTTTGGGCCTTTGGACATTTGTGGTGGCCTCATAAGTGGTTTTCCTACCTTCATTCCATCTACCTTCATGTTCATTTTCCACCACATTAGTGGAGTGATCAGTCACCCTCTTAAAACCTTCTGGAGACTCATCATTCACATTAGTGGAGTGATCAGTCACCCTCTTAAAACCTTCTGGAGACTCATCATTCTCTTATCAGTGGTTCTTAACCAATGGACCATGGACATTTAGCAGATTAATGGAAAGGAGTCAGATACTCTTTGAAGCTGTGTAGACAAATATGTAAACATATTTGAATATGTCTATTTCTTGGGAGAGGGTCCATAGCTTTCATCCTATTCTCAAAAACATCAGTGACTCAGAGGTGGAAGAACTACTGACCTACAGGAGAAAAACAAATTCCTTGGCATGTAATATGACTATTAAAAGAATGATGTAGTGGCAAAGAGATACTGTAAACACCACAGGCAAAAGGTACAAGCTCTTTTGTAATGCAGAACAAAGCATAATACTTGGCAGCATCCTCCCTATAGGAAAGCCAAGTTTTCCTTGCAGTCAGCTTCCCATAATGGCATCCTAAGCTGATGCAAGAAGTCCCTCTCAGAATGACCTCATCTAATTTTTCTGAGAGCACTGTAGTTGTTTTGTCTCCCGAACAACCTATAGACCTTGAATTCATTTTCTCAGGGTACAATTAATGCACCTGTCCAAGGGATATTTGCCTCTAAGGGACTGTGGTGTAAGCAACCATAGTGGGTCCAGGTGGTATCCAAGGTCATTCTCAGGTGATCTGAACCTGACTTTCCCAAACAGGACCAGGCTTCATGCTTATTCGAGGTTCTGTTGCACATACAATATCCAAGGTCTTTTGCGTGAGCTGGCTTTAGCTTCACATTTAGCATCCTCTCTGCCATGTGTCCTGTGCTCCCAGTGTACTAAAAGATTCAAGTCTCCTTGACCTTCCATGGCTCTGCTTTTCAACATCAGCAAAAACAATAGTGACAGTAATAATAAAAACTTTAAATTATAAACTAAACTGTGAGATAGGTAACAGCCCTAGTTTAAAGTAAGGAAACTGAGGCTAATAGAAGTTAATTCATCTGCCCAAATTTAGCAAAAGAAATACTTGCCTTTCTTTTTCTGGTGGCAAATAGTTTATATCACTCCCTACTAAAGCCTGCTCTGACTTTTTGTTTTGATACTAGGTCTTGCTATGTTGCCTGAGGTAGTCCTGATCTGGGATCAGATCTGAGTAGTCCAGATCCTGGATTGGATCTGGAATCCCACGGACTCAGGCGATACCCAGACTTAGCCTCCCAGGTAGCTGGATTACTGGCATGCACCACCATGCCCAGCTATCTTTTTGAGACTAGGTCTTGCTATGTTGTCTGGAGCGAGTCTCGAACCACGGACTCAAGCAATTCCTAGTCTTGGCCTCCCTTCCTAGGCTGGGATTAAAGGTGCGAGCCACTGCACCCAGCCCTGCTCTGACTTATCTAGGTAGGGGTAGAAATGTGTTTCCATAACATCTTCAAATACTTTTACATTATAGTAGTCAAATAAACATCATAGAAAATTATGAGATCTAGAAAAATAGTTCCCAATAGTACATCAATCCAAATGCAATCACTGTTAGATTTTTCCAATTATTTCCAAAGGCTTTTAAATATTGAGAAAATCACTATGTTTAAATTATTTTATATTCTACAGTTTTTGGTAGGTGGATTAGCATAATATTGGTAGTACTAGCATAAATATTTCACCATATTATTAAACAATTTCACAATACCTTTACTTTATTAGTTAGGGCATTTTTAGATACAAGTAACAACCACTCAAATTGTCTGAAAAGAATGTATGATAAGCAGTACTATAACAGGAAGCACAGAAATAGAGCAGGCTCCTATATGTGATAATTTGGGTTTCTACCCTATTTCTCTGCAGCTATTTCACCCCACCCCCACCCCCTTTTGTTGGCTGGGATTGTCTCAAGGTCTCTTTAAATTGCAAGCTGGGGCAGCCTGCTTCTTCACTTATTTCAGCAAGAGAGAAGGAGAAATGTGACAGGATAAAATAAAGTTTTACTTGTTAGTCTGGGCCATTTTTAGGTCACATGCTTCTTCCTGTGTATAGAATAGTTTCAAGGGGAATCTGCCACTAACCCTGATCTGGGATTCTTGAATCAGTAACTGGCAATCCCACTGAGTGGGATTATGTTTGGTTTATATAACCTTTGACCATGAGGATGAAGCCAGCCTTCCTTGAGTCATCTGAGTAGGGATGAAGCACATATACTCCAAGAAAAGCTAGGACTCTTAGCAAACAACAAGGGGAAACAGACCATTACTACTTGATATTTATAATTAGCAGGGGGAAAGCAGTTCCTCATTGCTATTTTAAGTACCTTTTCTACAATGCCCTTTTTACATGCTATTTACAACTCACATGGCATGTGACATGTGAGTTGTCATGAAACAAAGGTAAACAGTAGTGAAGAATATGTACAATAATATGGCATCTAGAATAAACATGGAACACACAGAATGATATAACAAAGAAGACAGATTTTTTTTTCCCCCAGTGGTGTTTACTGAAATCTTACTATGTACTACCTGCTGAAGTTTCCACAGGAAACTAGACAGATGTGTTTCTACCTTCATGGAGTTAGATTCTGATGGGGAAGATAAACACTGAGGAGACATCTGTTAGTTTCACAAAGAGAAGTACAAGGAATTGTGGGTAATGTGTAGTTAAAGTTTGTTCTAAATTACTTCAGTTTATCAATATTGAGTTGTAAAGGTGTGCTTCTAGCCCTCTGACTGAAGGTAGAACTCTGCATTTGCTCAGAATCTTCCGTCTCTGAGAACTGGCAGACTGTGGGTAGATTGTACAGGTTGTGGGCAGGCAGCAAGGTGGTTTTGTCTACGTCCTACTGATGAGCTAATGCACAAAGTAGCTTACTGGTTTTATCTCTCTCTCTATGCATGCTTGTGTGCTGGTGTTATGACCCACTGTATTCAGATGCTGAAGAGGTACTTTTCTCTTAAGTAACATAGCAAGGAAGCAAGCTTGATTTCCAAACCAAAACAGGCTTTGAGCTGCGAATTTCAGATGTGAAACAGTGTCCTTTTTATGTCTGAGAAGGGGGATGCCTTGCTTAAGGGTAGTTGCAAAGGTCACAGGCCTGTTAGTGACCTCTGCTTTCCCTGAGAAGGAAAGTCCATAGTTCTTTATTGGCTTTCCAGTAACTCAGGCCCTGGGAGGTGCTTTCCTTTACTTTCTTCAGTATAGGAACCTGACCTACTTTGGGAGATAAGAGATTGCTCCACTGGGGGAAATTATATTTCTGTTAAAACTTACATGATGAGCATGATTTTTCCAAAAGAAGGATCAGATTGGAAGGGGGCAGCATTCCAGGAAAGGAAATAATTTATGTGGAGGCCCTGAACTCTCAGGCAATCATGAGCCTGGGTCACTTAGGGAACTGACAGTCTCTTATGCTTAGTGTGCAGAGAATGAGTGAAAGTGGTGCTAAATGAAACCAGAAATCCAGGCAAGGATGAGGCCAATCTTGTAGACAATGCTGTCATTTAGGATTCAGGCCAGGTCTGGGATTAAGATGCTCAAGGAATCACTGAGATAAAGGTGATGACCAGAACAAAATTTATATACATAATTTTTTTGTGGTGTTAAACTTTTATTATATAATTTAAGTGACATTACAAAATAGATTAAATTTTAATTTTCACATTAAATGAAAAAAATTGGCTTCTAAACATTTCATTATAAAGAATTTCAAGCTATTAAAATAATGAAAGGATCACCTATATTCTATAATCTATGTTTTGCTATATTTACTTAGTCACATATCTATTTAGCCATTCCTCCTGCCATTCATCATCCCATCTTTTTTTTGATGTGTATCAAAATAGATTGCAGCCACCCCTAGATATTTCAGTATGCAGATCATTAACTAGAGCCTAATATTTATTTATGGTTCTCTCTTTTGGTGGGAAAAGGCATAGACGATGAAATGCTAACATTTTAAGTGTTCCATCTGATAACTTTTAATAACATATATATACATATAATTTGAAATCTCAAAAAAAGTTACAACTTTTATTAGAGATTATCAGTATATGCTGTTGTGAGACCTTTACATTACATATGAAATAGGATATAGTGTAGATTCAAGGTAGATTCTGATGAATTAAGAATGAGTGTTGTGTTCTATTAGTTGCTTAAAAATATTTACTAATAAGTCAGTAGAAGAGACAGACTGGGATACCAAAATGTTCAATAAGATGAAAAAGGAAGAGCAAAGAGGAGAGGAGACGAGACAAATAAAAAGCTAAGAACAAGATAGTAGACTTGCATCCATTTGTTACACAGTTATACCATTTATAAGTGGACTTAGCACTTCAAATTCAAAGGCAAAGATTGTCATAAAAAGCAAGATTCAACTACTGTTTATAAGACAAGGATATATATGTATATATGGATATACATATCCTTGTCTTATAAACAGTAGTAGGATCTTGCTATGAAGGCATCATTTGAATATTAAACAGTATAAAATAACTATACCATGTAAATATTAAGCACCAGAAAACTAGTATTTCTACATCAGGAAATCTTTTAAATCAAAGATTAAAAAATAGACTTAAAATAAAGAACATCATTGTAATGATAAGGACAATGAAGAAAACATAAGACTCTTAAGGGTCTGTGCATTTAATAACAGAGTCTTAAAGTAGAGGAAAGCAAAGCTTGACTAGAGAGACAAAGACCTACAACCACATTTAGAGATATTAATATTTCTCTTTCAGCATGATAGAATAAACTTTAAATAAGAATAAGGATGAATATCACTCTCACCAACTTGATCTAAACACATTTAAATGATCCAATAGTTGCAGAGTACCCATTCTTTATAAGATACTTTGAACATCCACCAAGATATATTTTATGTTACAGGCCATATGTAGTTAAATAAAGTACCATTTACAAGAACATCAAGGCATAAGATTTATAGAAATACTAAAAAAAATGAAATATGAAAAACCTTTTTGCTAGCAGATTATAACGTTTATGTGAAATTGCAAAAGATACAGAACAATTAAAATTACCCCGAACAAGGACAAAGTTGATGGATTCATTATCTTATTCAAGAATTACTAAAGAGCATAGTCTTGCAGATAATATGATATTAGAGTAAATAGAACAACAGAATAGAATCCAGTAGTAGACTCACACACATAAGGTCTATTAGTTTTTGAAGAGGTGCCAGGGTCATTCATTGGTGAGAAGGCTAGTTATGTCAACAAATGTGACTAAATATTCATATGGGGAAATATTGTCATTGGGTAATACATTTGTCATATAAACTTATGACAAAATTCATTTTTGCCCCTATAATGATCCAAGTCCAGGAAAATAAATTATGTACTTGCTTTTACTATATAGCCTTCTCAAGCCACGGAAATCTTTCTATATGAAGTAAAACTTGTAAAGAAACTTCAATAATATTGAACACATGAGGCCATCATCTAGAAAATAGTTTGAATTCATTAAATAATGCTTTATTTTCTTGATGTTATTATTAAAATGGCTGTTTTAGGATGCATTTATCCCCTTCTTCATTATAATTGGAAAACTTTCTAATTTCATATGACCATATTTGTGGGATTCTTAGCTGAGGATGGAGGAGCAGGTTTTTCATATTTGCAACATTGAAATCTCATAAACCAATTGTAGAATAGCTTGAGTCAACACATCTATTGCTAATTTTTTCTAAGACTCCTTTTCAGATACTGAGGAAGCAAGTTCACGCTGTGTACTTCAGGGGTATGAGAGCTGGTATTATTAGGACTTACAGATGATAATAAAAAAGAAAGTTCCTGTTCTAAGAAACTAAAATGCAAATGTAATATAATACATTTTGAAAACTTTTCCCTACCATCCAGTGGGTTTTGAGATTTTTTTTTTTTGAGAAGCAAAGATCAGGTCGTTCTGTGGTTCTAATTCCAGATGCGGCGGGAGGTCGCTACTCCCCAAGGATATTCGATCTCCTGTTCATTCTAGAGAGTCAAATTGCTGCTGGGGTAACACTGCAGTTTCTTTCTTGTCATTCCAATAGTGTAGGAAAGTCCCACCCCGCCAACCCCAAGCTAGGATAGCAGTGCCCCTTTAAGATCACTCTCTCTTCCATATGGAGTTAGAAATGCTCTGTAATCTCTATCGCTTGATGTCTTCCTATCTCTGTTTTTTTTTATTGTTTTAAATAGTCTGTGCAAGGAATGACACCTCCAAACTTTCAAGTTACAGGAGGATCAACTAGATCATATTTCTCCTCCGTTAGGTAACAGGCCAAGGATCCGCTTCCAACACAATACTGCAGGTTACTTTCTAAGGACCCACCGCTGTTACAGATCATCTCTTAGGAAGGATTACTTTTGCCAGTGGGTCATCGCAACCATTTTGTGTTTGTTTATAGTTTGCCATTTATGGTCTACAGACCAAGGGTCAAGCGAAGTGTTTACTTATATTATCTAAAGTAATCCTTATGACATCCTCTCAAATAGATACTGTCATTTATTTCTTCATTTTACAATTATCTTACTTTATAATAGAGCATCAAGGGGTAGTAGGCTCTTGCAACGACTCCATGGTTACTTACTAAGATCTGAGTATGACATCATCCTGTTTTCACCTCATCTTAGGTACCTTTGTGCAATTCCCTGTGTATTTAGTATCAATCATTTGCCTGGTGTAGACAGAAACAGGGTGCGAGGCAGCACAGGATGAGATAAAGCAAAACACAGGAAATTTCCCTGTCTTTGGCAAGCCGTTTCAACTGGTTATGATGCACACTAGAATCATCTCTGGAAATTTAACAAATATGATGACAGGAATTCTGATTTAACTGGTCTAGGGCAAGGCCTGGGGATCAGGGTTTTAGGAAACTCTCTAGATGGTTTTAATGTTCAATTTAGCTTGAGAATCACCAAGTTCAAAAGAAAAAAAAATACTGTCATATAAAATAACTCCAAGACCATCACAATACACAAAATGATAATGTTCTGAAATGTATAGATTCCTCACCTCATTCCACATGGGATAGGATGTGGCTAAAACTTGGTACATAATGAATTCCGCTGAGGGGCATGGAGACGGCCTGGGACATGCGAAGTCAGTATAAACATAATTCAGCTACGTTTTATTCTTCTGGTTTGGGTTTGCAAGGTAGCAGGGGCAGATTTCAGGAGAACTACTTCTTAGAAAACAGTGATTGGTCCAGGTACTGGTTCTCGTCGCTGATTGGTCCAAAGATTGTTTCCAGGCAGTTGATTAGTCGGGAAGCTGTTTCCAGGCTGTGTAGCCAGTGGGTTGCCTTGTCTCCAAGGGTTACTCAAGCTACAAAGTGACAACGGGTTTCAGAAGCTTGTATGGAATAATAATTTTTCCCCATTACAGAAGCTGATTGAAGAAACTACCAGCGTTTTAAGGATGACTCATACCCACATTGTACATTGCTTTGATCCAGTTCCCTAAGGGTTATGAGTTTCTCATAAGGCAGAAGCTTCCTAAATAATTTTTTTTCTCACAAATTAAGGAGTAACTGAAGGCTTTAGCATGAAAATTGTTGGGTTTCTAAAAGGGCAGTATCAAGCTATTCAGTCCAGCTCTACTCTTGGATGATTTCCTGTCTTGTTTTTCCTTAAGAGAAGATGAAGCTGCTCTCAGTTTAAAGTCTGAAGGAAAACATAATAGTGTAAGAAATAAGGTATAGTAATAGTTGAAAAAAGACTAAAAGAGAAGGCAAAATCACTGTGATTCTCTTTAATATATATATATTTTACATATTCATCTAATCTAAAGACAACATTGGATGACTGGAGGGTAAATGAGTATCAGGGTTTTTAAAAAATTCTTTCAGCATTAGTGTCTATGTGCAGCACCTGTGATACTGTACCCTCCCTGTGACTGTGTACACCTGCCCCAGGGATTGTGGATATGTGTAGGTGTGCATATCTGGGCTGCATCACCCTGAGAGGAGAAAAGAACTCTAAGAGAACCCCAGAGAGTATGTGATGGGGCAAGTCTGAAGAATGAAAGAAATAGACTTGGGAGGAGGCAGTTTGGAGGAGGGGGGACAAAGTGAGAGCTATTTCTTTGCTGGCTGTTTTCCCCTATTCATTAGTAAAAATTCTCTGAAGATAGTGCCAAGGGCTCTGACATTCTTCTTTAGCTGCTAGAACTGATGATGAACCTACCAGATTGGGATGGCTGCAAAACAATGACGACATGTAAAATTTAAGGTTTGACTTTAAAATGGCACAATTTCTAAATTTTATAGTATCTCACCAAGTTCTTTTGAAAGCAAGATAACATAACAATTTCTGAGCACACTTTGTATTTTTAGCTTCATATTTGATATTTTTGATGGATATTCATTTTACAAATTATTTCATCTCTAAAATAACCACAATGAAAAGCACGTATGGGGAGCCCACATTGTGGCAGGGCTCTGTTCTAAGGACTGCAGATAGTATTGAGCAGAAAACAGGCAAAATCCTCTTTTTTGGGGGGAGGGGGGATAATACACAGTTGCATCCCTGGCTGATGCAGAATGCTTCTGTGTACCAAATGTTTACACACATTAACTCATTTAATTCCCTTTATAATCCCACAAAGTAGATACTATCAGCATCTTCATTTCATAGGAGAGGAAATGAATGCACAGAAGGTTATGTAACCAGCTGAAGGTCACCAGTTAGTGAGCATTAGAGCTGCGATTTGTGGCTTCACAGGCTGCATGCTTAATGCTATGCTATTTTGTTTTCCTGTGCGTTAGCTTATTTTCACCTATTCTGCTGCCGCAAGGAATTAAAAGTTTTCCTTTCTCAAATATTTTTAATTTTGACTTCAAATATTTAATATTTCTCTATAAGGAATTGAGTATTATAGCCAGTGCTTTCTATTTACAGGGCTCTTACTTTACTTACCCAAGTAATGTGAGAGAAAATATTTTGTCTGATGTACTTGCAAAAATAAATTCTTCATAATAAAATGGGAGATAGATATCAAATATCAAAATATCAAATTAGGAAGTAATGAAGTAGTTTCCATTCTTCTCTGCAGATTAGAATCTTCTGGAGGGACACCTGGGTCTCATGTCCAGGAATTTTGATTCAGTTGCTCTGGTGTTTGTTTAGGCATCAGTATTTAGCTAGTCTGGGACTCTGACAGATACTAGAATGCATGAGAGTCAGCTACTTATAATCATGGTCACTATTAAAAATCGTGATATTAAAAATCACGATAAAAAAATCATATCACTATTAAAATAGATTTGAATGAGATTGGGCTGGATTAAATCTCATGTCTGTCACTCTGTGTTGATTATGGGGAGAAAAAACTTTCCTATACTCTCTTTTGGTCTTCATCTACTATGGGGAAGATATATTTTTCCTATCTAATCACTGTTTTTGTAGGATCAAACGAGTTAACCAATATGAGACGAAACTTTTGTAAATTGTAAAACACTCTGTAGAGGAGCTGCAAAATCTCAGAGAAATTGATTTTAGGCACCTTTTATATTTTAATAACTTTTTAGCATGCAACTGGAATTTATAAGGAAATAAAAGAATGTTTCACTATGGGGAGGGTAAAGAAAAACAAGAGTTATTTTTTAGGAAACAGGATACCTTTCCTATTTCCCAGCATGTAGTTAGGAAGAGATTGTGGGTTCATGTAACAAAAGCATAAAATATGAGCATCATATCAGATATTATGGAGGAAATGTGTGGTGGCTCCAGCTGAGGTACCAGGTATGGTATTTATCAGGGGGGAAAAGGCAAATGATCTAAGAAAAAAATATTATATATATTTACACAGAATAAAAGTTTACAGAAGACAGAAAAAGTTTACAGTCTTACGGAATAAAAATAAATTTCTCCTATCTGATAGGTTACACTGAAACCAGAAGCATAACATCTTATCAAGTAGAGATCAATATGAGGCAATAGAGTTCCTTTCAAATGGAGACCTACCAGTGAATATTCAAATCACAACCACAGTTGCAGATATGTTGTTTGCCCCATCTTACTTCAGGGACATAATTTCCCTTGTGGATGTTAGTGATTAACTTTCCACAACAGGAAAGTTTCAAGGTATGGTCCTCCAGTCAACACATCCCATCACCCAAGTCTCTAAAAGATACAAATGTCAAGTCCACTAGAGAAATATTGAACCAGAATGTTATTTTGGCAAGCCACCAGAGGAGTGAGCCTACTGAACTGTGCACCAGCTCTAGCGACCACTGAATAACTTTCCAAATGGAAAAACAAAAAGAAAATCAGGCTTAAGGGTGATTTTCCTTTCCAGGTCTCATCAACATAGGTGGCAGAACTTGAGTGGATCAGAGCAAAGGTTTCCTGGGGCTGAAGGCCTTTTGGAGTTGTACACCACCTTGCATCGTGGTGGGTTCTCTGGCTTCCTGGCTGCCAGCCTTGGGGAAACTCATGGTCTCTCTCTGAGCTTGCTTCCTCAGCTGTGAAATGAAGACAAGAACAATGTCTATCTCACAGAACTCTGAGGATTCACCCAAATCAGAAAATCTGAATATTTTGCGGAAGATAAGGTACAAGGAACTACTCTTTAATAAAAAGACTGACAATATTCTATGTGACTGACCGGCAGAAGTGAACCTCTTGATACACAGAAACAGATACTTATTTTACCTTTCAAAATCTTCATTCCTTGACAGAAAAGCTCAAAAAGCAGTTATTTTTCCTTAAAACTTTCATATTTTCCAGTGAAATTTATGTAAGGTATACAGCAGAGGCATCTTGCTCACCAGTTAGTCATCTTGGAGGTTACACTGGCCTCTGTTATTATAAATTTGGTGAACTGGGGGTAAATTCAACCTTTGGCATAAGAACACAACAGTAATTGAAGAACCTGACTCACTGACCTACTTTCCTGGCCACCAAAGCAGTAGCCAAAGGAGTTAGATTATCTGGTTTCTACCCCCATCTAGTGGCTATGTATGGTTAGTTTACAACTGCAGAGAATTTATGGGAATTCTAGTGTAATCCTTTAATGCAAATACATCTAACTTCTCTCACTATTCAAGAGAAGTGATCCAATATATACCCTTTTAATGCTTCTTGCTATACTTGAAATTATAGGCTTAGGATTCTTGGAGCTGGTCAGAAAGCTGAAGGCATTTGTATTAGAACAGGAAGATAGGAGTCATCTTTGATGTTCCCTTCATTTCACAGGTCTAATCTGTTTTTGTATTGTAAAAAACTCAATTTACCAAAACATTGTCCGTCACATGAAATTCTTGAATCCTTTCTTTGAGCCTGTTCTCCTAGTGAATGGAGGCACTGGACATTACTCTGGGACATTACTTTTAGACATTACCCTTGTGAAGTTTAAGAGGGAACAGGTATAGGGGCACACAGAAAGAGAAGGCCTGAGTAATACACTTCCAACATTTTAAGAAGTACCCTTTCTTCAGAGTGTGGCCAAGGAGCAGAAAAGAAGTGCTAGATCTGAGGAAGCCATGTCAAGGTTGGTGCAAGTGACATGAACACATGATCAATAAGATGCCAACCTTTCCCTTTGTATCTGTCTCAGAGATATGTTATCTGAACTCCTAGAACCAAGATATAATTCTTGGTATGGAAATAGTGGCAGAAAAAACCTGGGACTTTAATTTGGAGATATATTCAAGGAGAGCAACACACCCTCCCCTCATCAAGGGAGAGGAGAGGATGACCAAAGAGGGAATAATGGGCCCCACACCAAAACTGCAAAAGGAAGCAGAGGAGATAACCTTCAAAGGCCACTTGCAGAAGCCTGAACTCATGGGCCGGGCATGGTGGCTGGTGCCTGTAAGCTTCAGCCTATGAAGCGGCCGGGTTTAGGGATCGCGGTTCGAGTCCCGCCTGGGGCCCGTAGCGAGACCTAGTTCCAAACAATAGCTGGGCGTGGTGGCATGCGCCTGTAATCCCGGCTACCTGGGAAGCTGAGGCTGGGGACTGCTTGAGTCTGTGGTACCCCGGGCAACGAGAGCCTGCGGTTCCACGGGCAAAACCAGCGAGACCTAGTCTCAAAGCCTGAACTCAGAGAAATTTCTTGACCAACACTGGCAGGAGGGAAGACCCCCAAAGCCGGACACCAGAGCCATAAGGAAAAGCAGCAAAGCAATGGAGATGGGATTGGATTGGAGAGGACGGCCCGCAGCAAGAAAACATGGACAGATCACAAACGAATATAACCTGGCCACCCAACGCAAACTTAAGACTGAAAATCTAACAGCAAGGTTCGCCTGGACCCAACAACGCAGTCCCTCACCCAGAGAAAAGACACTAACTTAGGAAAGAGAATAATGGACTCAGCACAACTAATAAATAACAAAGAGTGGGGTGTGAGAGAATGGGAGGGAGCACCGAGGGGGGAGGGAGGGGGGAAAATATATAAGAGAGGTTGTAACCCGAAGAACAAAATAAAATTGTTTATATTAATTAAAAAAAAAAAGAAATAGTGGCAGAGAGCATCAAGAAAGCTAGAGCTGAAAATTTCTACTGAAGGGTAGTAGAGACGCTACCCCAAAATATGCTCCTTTGACATAAGAATTGTTTTGAGATTTTTAGGTTAGTAGACATTGCTGCCTTATAGACAACTATAGTTGCTCATCAGTGATGTGGTGCCACTGGGAAGCTCTCCCTGTGCTTAGAACTGAATTCCTTGGGTGGACTCTGTGTGTGTGTGTGTGTGTGTGTGTGTGTGTGTGAAGACAGTCTCCAAAGGAATCAGTTTCAGAAGCAGAAAACTAGTCTTCTAAGACTAGGCCTATCTTTCCATTTTAAGAGGAGATCTGGGGAATCACATTTCACTACTCTGTGCATGGTGGAACTCTACTCTGTTAGCAAAGAAGAGAATTGGTCATCATTTAGGCAGACTACTTGCTGTAAGGAAACTGAGTTAGGGTAAGAATGACACTTCCACTTTAAGGATCTCAGTAGGACAGACCAGACCAGAAATATAAGGTCTAAGTCAGGTTTCTCAGAGAGACAGCTATTGGCCCTATCTAGAGGAGAGTGCTCAATCTTTTGGAAGTGGCCCAGGTGTCTAGGTATCCCATCTACCATTTACAATACATTCCCCCAAACTTCACTCTCTTGTAGGTCAACTATAGCACTGACTTGATATCAGATTCTTATATTACAGTGAATTAGCCATCATTCAGTTTTATATTGAATACCTTAATTTAGTGGGGTAACTAAAGACCTCTTAATACAAGACAGAGTTTATGAAATGCTTCCAGTCACCCTGGCCTAACTCCAAAGGACAGAACACTTGTTCTGTGAGGTAGAGAAGATGGCCACACAGTGATATTCCATTGGGCAAGTCTCGTTTTCATTGTTAGTAACTTGAATATACGGACCCTCGGACCCTCCGAAACGAGGGTTTGAAACCTTGCTCTAGAAATAAACAAAACCTCTTAAAGTGTTTTGGGCTGGGCTGGGCACAGTGGCGGGCGCCTTTAAGCGTAGCCTAGAGCGTGGCTGAGACTAGGAATCGCTTGAGACTGTGGGTTCGAGACCCACCCAGGGCAACATAGTGAGACCTAGTCTAAAAAAAAAAAAAAAAAGTGTTTTGGGATACTTCATGAATCCTTAAAATTACCCCCCCAAAGAGAAATTCTTCGTTCCGGGTACCCCAATCTTTCATCCTCAGAATTTCCTTCTCTGGAATAAAAGTCGTTTCCGGGGAGAACTCCCCAAATCTCCATCAAATCCAAATTCGGCCCCGACGCCCAGTTTTCCCGAAAAAGGGCTACCAGGTCTTTCAGCTGTGAATGGGGAAGAGCCTGTTCATCAGAAAAAAAATAGATGCTTTTATGAGAGCCTGGGCCAGTGTCTGCGAGAAAAGAGGTTCAAACTTGTTTCCGTTTTCTTGGATTATTCTCGTTTGTCTAGTTGGAAAGAGAAAATACAGAGGTGCGTTTGGGCTCGGAACCGGAGCAATCGCGCATGCGTAAAGCTTCTCCAATCGCGCGCAGGGAACTCGTGGTTGGGGCGGGGCAGGGCGGGGCAGGCCAGGTAAGACCCGCCCCATCACTTGCCTTGGCCTTAACTCCTTCCCGTCCCTCCGTCGGGTTTCCCTTCCCCTCTGACCTCGGAAAGGAGGGGGCGGGGCTTTTGGGGGCGGAAGTAGCTGTGCATTGTGGGCTCGCCCGGAGCTGCGGAGTTGGTCCTGAATGAAAGTGGCGCGCCGCTCCTGACGTTAACGGAGTAAGAGCGGCTGGGATTACCACACCAACCCGGATCCGGGGGTTTCGCACCTCTGGTGGGGAGCAGACCGCGAGGAGGCGGCGGCGGCGCGACCTGTGTTGGTGGAGGGGGCGGCTCTGCGTGGCCCCACGACATGGCTCACAACAAGATCCCGCCGCGGTGGCTCAACTGTCCGCGGCGCGGCCAGCCGGTGGCAGGTAACCCGGCTTGGGGGGCTGTTCGAGTCCCCGCGCGCCGGCGGGTCTGGGGGTTAGTTGTTTCGGGGCGCAGCTTTCGGTGATTTTGAGCCTGTTAGAAGGCCGAAAGGTCGGGGTCCGGTGAGGCTTGGTGATGAGTATTTGGTAACACGGACTGGAGGGATGCTGGATGGGCGGGGGTGCTTGTCGCTATCCAGTAAGGCTGCGTATTGCGAATGGGGAGGTCACAGACCCACGGTTTGCGTGGCAGGAGCTGAGGACCCGCGCGTACTCTGGCCAGCGCTGTGCAGATTAACTCCTAAGTTTGCCAACCTTTTCAGGATTCTCGGAAGGGGAGGGGATAAGGTCTGCCTGCCATGGCAGAAGGCAGAGGGGCTCTCGAGAGCTCTTGAAGTTGAAAGGATCTAGGCTGAGACGAGAGGTGGTTGTTCGTGTGTGTGTGTGTGTGTGTGACTTGCTGTCGTTTGTTTTATCCTTATTGAGTTTGACACGAAATAAACCTTCACGGGTGCAGTTTGGTAAGGTGGGACTACACGTTCTATGAAAAACCAGTGAAACCATCACCCAGATCACGGGGGCGGAAACACAACCGCCTTCTCGCAGTTTGCTGTTGTGCATTTATAACCCGTTCCTCGTCTTGCTACCTGTCACTAAAGAGTTTAAAGTTCTTTAAATAAAGGAAAATATACAGAATGTATTCTTTTGTGGCTAGGGGGTCCTCCCGGTTTTTTTCAGCATTACTTTGAAATTTATCCTTTTTTTACTGCTGAGCAGTTTTGTTGTGGATGGATACACCACAATTTCTTTATGTTTCACTTGGGTTGTTTCCCATTTTGCTTATTCCAAATGATCCTGCTATGCACAATGGTGTACAGTTCTTTGTAGGGGCAAATGCTTTCCTTTTTCTTGTGCAGGTGTGGAGGAGAGGAATGGATCATACGGTAGGTGTACATGGAACTTTTTAAGGACTATGGGAACACTTTAAAAGTGTTGACATTTTACGTTACCTTCGCCAGTGTTGTGCGTTCTCCGGCTCCATGTTTGTGCTACATCCTCTCTAAAACTCCGTCTAATCAGTTTTTAGTTTAGCCAGTAGATGAGAAGTAGAGTTCACCCTCGAACAAAGTCAAGATTTGGGGCACTAACTTCTCAGAAAATCTGCATGTCTTCTCACTCCTTAAAACTTAATCGGCTAATGGTTTGTTGTTAACCAGAAGCTTATCAATAACCAATGTCTCATTAGTACATATTTTGCAGATATATTGTATACTGTATCCTTACTGTGAAAAAAGCTAGGGAAAAGATGTTAAAAAAATCATAACAGAGAAAATGCATCTACAGTACTGTATTGACAGTCTAAGTTGATGTTACCTGCTTATGAGAACATCTGACTATGTGTAGATCCATTTATCTCCTTGTCAACTTCAATATTGTATTGTGCCTGGATGTTGAGCATCTTTTCATGTACTGTTTGTCAATTCACATAGTATTTTCTTTTGTTAAATGGTCAAGTCTTTTGCTGGTTTTTAAGTTGGGTTGTTTGTCTTCTTGTTGAATTACGGAGTTCTTTATATATTGTAGATGCTAGAACCTTTGTTGGATATATGGTTTTAGAATCTTTTTTCTAGTCTGTGGTTTGTCTTTTCATTCTAGTAACAGTTTCTTTTGAAGAGTAAAAGCTTTATATTTGACTCACTCCAACTTATTGCTCTTATCAGAAGATGTTTTAGACAATAGTAAAAGGATTTTGTAGTGAGCTATGAGTACTACTATACTTAAGTTATATAGGTATGTATGTATGTATGCCCATTAAAAATTAGTGGAGGAAGTGATTCTGTGGTCACCTTTTATCAAATTTTCTCATTCATTTAATTTGTCAACCTTTCTTTACGTTTTTAATATAAAATCTAACAGTCATATAAGTGATAGATGATAGATAAAACTGGTACTAAGAGATAATCTAGGTAGGCTCTATATGAGGAGATGCTTTTCTTTAATGAAAAATGAAATGATTTCCTTTATGTTTTCAGCACTTATATATGTATAATTTTCCCCCTGTACTGAAAATGGTTGTACTTGATAATTATTGTATAGCAGGCACTTGAATAATATCATTTCATGAAAAGGTTGGGGAAAAAATGATCCTGACCCACATTGGATAAAAAAGACCTTATTTGAGGACCCTCGTTCATTATGTCTTTTCACTTAAAGTCAGTTTCCAAGAACCCATTTACTATACTTTCTTCTTCAAGTAAATTGATCATAATTCCTAACATTTTTCTTTGTTGTTTTGTTAGCCATTTGTTTTAGCCATTTTGACATTTCCCCCTTATTATCTTAGTTTTATATTGAGTCCTTTCTTTTTACATGTGGTTTTCGTAATAGAGTTATAAAGAAAACCCTGAACTTAGATGATCTGACTGCTTTTCTAACCTGAAACATTTTCTGTATTTCTTTCATTAGAGTGCTTGCTACACTGATTTGTGAGAAAAACAAAATCATTAAGAAGTTCTCGTCAGAGTGAATATTTTTTAGTTGGAATTAGAAAATAACTTAAAAAGCAAACTTTAATATAATCTGCAGGATGGCTGTCACAAATATCAGAATACTGACTTACTGTTAGATAAATGGGATGAATGTGACATTTAGTGGGGGTAGATAGCAGCAAGTGAGATGCTAAGCTCCTGGCAGCTTTATATGTCTCTGAGAAATGGAGTTGTGTGGTTTTTTTGTCTTTTCTGTTCTGTGAATACAGAGTAGGGGTCAAGTGTTTTGTCTTTTCATTGTATTAGATTATTTTGGCTCCCCAAAGCTCGACTTTTAATTGAGTCACTAAACTCATTTATATTGTGATTTCTGATTGGAACCATGATCTTCTACCAACCAAAGTGGATCTTACTAATAATTAATACTGCTTCGGCTTGTGATGCTTATTAGAAAGTTTAAATGAATGCAATGCAGATTTCTTGATAAGCTTCTTTAAATTGCCCTTCAAGTGCTGTCTCTCTGTATCCTGGAAGTGTTAATGCCACTTGTGTATTTTGGAAATGCAGAGTTAGCAGTGTTTTACTTAGTGGAGCTAGAAATACCAGCTAGATTCTTGCAAGCTTGAGTGAAAAATAAGAAATTATTCTCATTTTCTGCCTCCTGTCTTCTTGACTTTAGAGTAATTCATGCTTATTGTAAATTTTTTTGCTATTTTACATATTTTAGAAAATGTGTTATGGTTGCTTATATTTTCTCATTGTCAACATTGCTGTTCATCGTACTAGTACCACAAGTTCATTATTTCTGAGTCAGAAAGGTGCTACTAATTATGATCTATAACAAATATATCTACATTATATGTGTACGTATATGAAATTTTATATTTAGCTAGTTATAAAGTCACCTCTTAACCAGTGTTCTCGTGAGAGAGAGCTCCTGGATCTAGGGCAAAACTTGTTTGTTTCCTCCTTCTAAGTGATAGATTTCTTTAATAGAAGATACTTTGAATGAGTGGTAGAATACTTTGAAAGAAACAAACTTTGCATTTTGTAAAGGTAGGTCATTCAGCATAAAATTATTTTGTGCCTACTATGGGTAAAGAACTTACTAAGAACTAATGGTGGGGATATAATTATAAGACAGTCTTGTGAGAATGATGTGACTTTGAAGTCATTTTGCTTAGAAGATACTTGAGTAGCTACTTTGTGCTACTCCTTGCCAGGAGAGAGAAGAGACCTAGAGGAAGAATATATATTCTTGTATAAATGCAACTTGCTTAGATGAATAGTTGGGGGAGATATGTGTACACACACACACAAACATGTAATATGTTAAGCTTTTGATATTATACATATTACATAACTATATCTTTGATAGGCCTTCTGTTATTTGCTTGTCCTCTGGTTGAATTCAAGGAGATAAGTATGAAGAGCTTCATTAATTAGGAAGTTGGATAGTCCAGATAAAAGACAGTGGTAATGGTTTAGAAGTAGATGTGAAGAGTAGTAGACTAATTTTAGAGATGACAGAGGGGAGATGGACAGATTTTAGTGTTGATTTAAAATGAGGGAGAAAGTTAATATTGAGTCTCAATTTCTGCCTTAAACAGTGGCATGATTTGGTATTAGGATTTACTGTAGAAGAAGCAGTTGAAAGAGATAGTCAGATTCTCTTGTTTGTTTGAATGGAGGTGTTGAGTATACATTTGGATATGTGGATTAAACAACTTTGAGTTGGAGATGTTTATTTAAGGATCATCAGCATAAATATTTAAATACTTGGTAGTTGACTTAAGGGTAGTGTTGCTAGTTGCTCTAACAAATAATTCCTCACAATTATGGTTTCTGCTTAACATATGTTTACTTCTACCTCAAAGTCAGCCAGTTTTTTTCGGCAACTCTTCTCCAGGTGCTGACTCTCTGGGCTCTTTGCATCTTGTGGTGATGTTTTTTTTTTAACTCTAAGGTTGCCATGGAAAGGGAAGAGCAGTAATGTGTGATCTTCCAGAGGATTTTATGGCCACCTTTATCGGCCATATTGCTCTCACTCCTGTCTAGTGATCAGAATGTAGTCACATGGTCCTCACCTAACCACAGGAGAATTATAGTCTTTCTTTGTGCCCTTGAAGAGGAAAATAAATAGAATTTGGTGAACAGATAACATTGCTTTTGTCCTGTCAATACATAAGGTCTTCCAGGCACGTAGTGTAGAGATAGTAGGGGAGCAGATCCATGATGGAACCAACAGAAACCTGGCATTAAGAAACCAGGTTGAAGGAAAAAGGGAACAAAGGAGTTGAAGAATAGTCAAAAATTGGGGATGGTGTTAGGTGGATGGTAGAAGTTAAGTCTGGTATAATGGAAATTAAGATTGTTTTTCAGGAAGGATGAACTTTGTCAGATACATGAGATGCTGCTGAGAGGCTAAGATGCTAGGAAAGCTGGTCGCAGCATGTAAGGGGGACGGTTGGTTGATGGTTCTTGAGAAAGCAAAATGGAGCAGAACCGAGGGCGGAAGTGAGGGTCTTATCCTCTAATGGGAGGGAAAATGGGAAAAGAAAAGAGATGAATTCAAATACAGAAAGGTTTATAGATGAACTGCAAAGGTTGAAATAAGTTTCTGCCTGATGGTGGAGAGACATTCTTGAATAGCAGTTACATGCATGGATGCTGTGTTTGGTATCCCCGGCTTTAAATCACTGTTCTCTGTTTTACTATAAGTTTCAGTAAATGGACAAATTGCTTAACTCTCTTGCCTTGGTTACCTCATCTATAAAATATGGATAATAATAGTGATTTTGGTTAGGGAAAGTGAATTGCTTTTTATAAAATATTTTATACTTTAGATGGTAAACATATAAAGGGAACTTTTTATTATGGCTTCTGTTTCTTTTACCTTTTCTTTTCAGTGAATTATAACAAAACTATCAACTGAAAAGGGAGAGGGGAAGTTTGGTATAGTTTTTGAAGAAAAAAGGTGGAACAGAAAATCAGTGTTGTGTGGTAGGATGCCTTTGAGTTGATTGTGATCGATAGTGTCACCATCTGCTGCTATGTGGAGGTTTTCTCTAGAAGCCTTGAACTGCACAAGGGTAGGCACAAAAAATTAGGTGGCATGGTTTATTGAGATTTGGGTCTTTTTCTGGTAAGTATAACTGAGTAATGTGGGGGGAGGGAGCAAGGATATTAAGGGTATTTATAGATGAGTAATTATGATCAGCTGTGTACTCTGACCATTGGCTCAGAAAGAAAGTGAAAGGCCTGGTGCGGTGGTGTGTACCTTTAATCCTAGCCTAAGAAGAGAGGCCAAAACTGGGAATCATTTGAGTCCCTGGGTTCGAGACCCGCCTGGGACAACATAGCGAGACCTAATTTCAAAAAATAGCTGGGTGTGGTGGTGCGTGCCTGTAATCCTAACTATCTGGGAAGCTGAGACTGGGGATTGCTTGAGTCCGTGTACCCTGGGTAAGGTAGTGAGACCTAGTCTCAAAAAAAAAAAAAAGTAAAGTGAAGACTGGAGGAGCTGTTGGAAATAAGATTAGATCTCTGAGTGAGATTAAGAGTGACAAGGGAGGAAGGCCAACTGGGATAACTTTTCCCATAACCATTGCAAAGGATAAATTAATAATTATGTAAATAATGCAGTAAACATAGCAAAAGATTAATAAATGTTAATTAAATTGCTATGAATGGTTTACTCCACTAATAGAAGTTAAGTTGTGGATGGGCAGGAATTTTTATCTGTTGTTTTCTTTTCACTGATGTATTTTATGCACTTAGAACAATGCCTGGTACATAATAGGCACTTGATAAATATCTGTTAAACTAAAGTAGAATAGTCTAGGTGAGATGATAGTAGGTGTGGTGAGAAGTGGTCAGAATCTCTATATATTTTGAAGTTCGATCTGATAGGATTTGCTGATGGTTTGGATATGGAATGTGTGTGAAAAAGAGGAGTTAAGATGAACTCTAAAATCTTTGACTTGAGCTACCAAAAGAGTAGTGTTACTGTTTGCTGAGATGGGGAACAGAATGAGAGGAACCGTGGCATGTGGGATGCCATGAACAGTAAGAAAATGAGATGAATGAGGGCACACCCTTATTCATTCTAACATCATTCCAGCACACTGGCAATGGTTCTGGCAGGTTTCTTATCTGTAAATGGCAATCCCCATCCCTCCAATATTAGCCCTATAGAGACATTCCCTAAGAGATAACAGCAAGTTAATGTATGAATTCCCTGCCCCCCAGGAATTCCACAGGAACTGGAGTTTTGCCTGATCTGATTTTCCCTAAGCTACTTCTTCCTCCCCCTGTTAAACTAGTTGTAAACCATTCTTTTACACTAGAAAAAGTCTTCTAAGACTTAAACTGGCTGGATGTTCATGCTTACATTCTATCCTAACTCTGACTGAGTTTAATCTCTCTTGTCCTTTCTCAGTTTTCCTCCCCCGGCTCTTTACTAGGAACAAGTTTTGGATTTTCAATATAGAGACATTGTCAAGTCTGAGACAACTTTTAGCCATCAGACTGAATCCATGTCACACTGGCAGTTGAATATACATCTAGAGCTAAGGAGAGGTTCAGACTGCGTGTTTGTGAGTCATTATTAGCATGTCAGTGGCTTTTAAAGCTATAAACTAGATGAGACACCGAGAAGTAATTGCAGATTGGAGGAGGCTCAGGGACAGAATCCTTGAACAAAACATGGAGGTCAAGAATGTGAGGAGCCACTAAAAAAACTGAGATGAGAAGCCAGAAAGATAGGAGAGAAAGAAAGAGGCAGTCAATTGACAAAAGTGATTCAGGTATTCCCTTTTGAATTAAAAAGTGGGCATGTTTGTTTCCTATGTTGCTGAGAGCTTCAGTAAAGTGAGAATTAAGGATTGACCTTTGGATTTAGTGGTGCTTAGATCTTTGGTGATCTTGAGGGTTCTATAGAAAATAAAAATAAAAGAAGTTATGTAGTTTAGGTAAAAATCTTGGATAGATGTTGATGTTAAGATTTCACTTTGAGGTACTTACTGATTTTATTATGTTTTAAGATATCAGTTAAACATAGGTAATTTTAAAATGGATTATGTAAGGTTACTTCCTGTATGCTTATACTGTGATTCAGAAATAAAGGCCAAATAAGTTATGCTTGCCGAACTTAGAATCACTGATACTTGACAGGAGAGCGAGACAGAGTTTGGTTAGCATGTTTCTCAGTATGATCCTTATCCTGAGATGTAGGATAAAACCCCAAAATGGAGAAAGTGCCAAGCTCATATTAAAAAATTGAGAATTTTGAAGATTTGATTTAATTCACTCCATTTTCAGTGTCTAGTATTGTGTCAATAGGGGTTTTAAGCCAATAACTTTTAGTGTAGTGGTTTAGGCCTATGGAAGTTATGCTGTCTTTAAAAGTTCCAAGGTGTAGTATCTCTAAGTGTATAGAATATTTTGAGAACTCATGAAGAGTTCCATTTATTGCATTTCTGGAACAAACTTTGCTTTCATATAGTGTTTAAAAAAGGATTTAAGAAAGTGATTTTGAGAATTGCTAACTGCAGAGTTTTAACCTGGAACTTTCTTTGATGAAAATTGTTACCTTTCTTAATGTTGTTTAGGAAGATTCTTACCTCTGAAGACAATGTTAGGACCAAGATACGATAGTCAAGTTGCTGAAGAAAATCGATTCCATCCCAGCATGCTCTCAAATTATCTAAAGAGTCTGAAGGTAAGATGTTTTGAAACTAATATATTTTGTGTACTTTATTCTTTTCCTGTTTGTCAGGTGACTTTAAGCACTTGAAAAAAATATTTAAATAATTGACTCAGAATATATTGCAGAAATAAAATGCATAAAGTGTACCCCTTCCCCAACTTCTTCCAGTGGTGATTCCTTAGTGATTGAAGTACAGTGTCAAAAGCAGGAAGTCAACATTGGTATAGTGGTATTGACAAGATCCCTAATCTTAATTGTTTTTTTTTTTTTTTTTTTAACCAATTTTTATTTGCATTCATTTGTGAATATATGTGTTATAGGACTGTGCATTTGGGTCCAGTGTATATTTTCTGGTGGTGGTTTTAGACTCCTGGGACTCCCTCATGCTAATTCTTCATAGTCAGAACATTTTCCCACCTTGATCTTGTGCTACAACTGCGAATCTGTTCTCCATCTCCACAGTTTTTTCATTTTGAAATATTATATGTTTGACAAAATATGTCAAACAAAATATGCTTGGCAAAACAGATGTGACTTGCATTTTTCACTAAGTATAATACCCTTGTTCATCCAAGCTGTGGCACATAGCACAGAAAATTTGCTGCTTTTTATTACTGAGTAGTAGTTAATTTTGTGGAAAGTATCATAATTTTTCTAATCATTGTCCCATTGAATGGTTAAATAACTATTTAATAATTTTGAATTGTTTCTAGTTTGGAGTATTGCAAATAAAGCTGCTGTGAACATTTATGCATGAGCGTTTGTGTGAACATAAATTTTCATTTTTCTGGGCTAAATACCCAAGGGTATGATTGCTGATACATGTGTCAGCATACGCATGCCAAACTGTGTGCCAGTTACAGTACATTTTATATTCCTATCTCACCTTAACTTTTTAAGAATAAATGAACTTGTTTATTTTTCATATTATTTCACATAATGCCATTTGTGTTAAAATTTTTTAGGGCTGCTGTAACAAATTACCACAAACAGGGTAGCTCACAACAATAGCTATTTATCTTCTCATAATTCTGGAAGCTAAAAGTTCTAGATCAGGGTGTTGGCAAGGTTGCTTACTTTTGGAAGCTTGGAGAGAGAAACTTTCCCATTCTTTTCTCCGAGCTTCTGGTGTTTGCCAGCAATTCTTGGTATTCCTTGATTTGTAACTTTAAATAGTCTCTGTCTTGTTGGGGACATTGTTCATATTCCCTCTTAAAAGGACACCAGCATTGAATATTAGGACCTGTACTAAGTCAATATGACCTTGTTTCAACTTTAACTTGATGATATTTGCAAAGGTTCCATAACCCTAATTTCAAATAGGGTCATTTTTATAGGTTAGGACTTTAACAACCGCAGTATCATAGTATTTTGTTACTATTTGTTTTTTATTATTGTATGTTATATTAGAATATTCAACAAATATCATTGCCTTTTATGTGAAACACTCCTATCATGGCATAGAATAGTTTCCACTTAGATTTTGAATACCTATTACTAGTTCCTTTTTTTGCTATAGCTTTGAGCCTTTATATATTTTAGCTGACTTATCAGCTTTCAGTTTTAGTTTTTATTTTCATTTCTATAATCATGTAGAATGTCATAGTTAACATTTGTAGAGTGTTCAATATTTCCTACATAGTGTGCTTGCAAACTAGATAGCCTGAACCTGAATTCTAGTTTTACACTTACAATATGTAGACAATTACATGATCTCTTCATGTTTTTGTTTCCTCATGTGTAAAAGGAAATTAGTGTATATAAAGCATGTAGAACAGTGTGTGGTACAGAGTAAACACTTCATTTAAATTTTAAAGCATCAATAATGTAGATACTATCATTATTATCCTTCAAGGGCTGGGATTATCTGTTATATCTTTTATGAGCAATATGTACAGGTAATAGATGTATATGTATATGTATACAGTTACATCACACACATACATTATCCACAAAGAAACATTTATAAATCTACGTATGTATAGGACTCAGGGCATTTAAGTTATTCAGTATAGTGTCTTGGTTTCTTTCCTACAGTATTCCTAAGTATTTACAGAATTCTTATTTCTTGCTTCTCCCCACTTTTCATTCACTTCTTAATTTGAATCTGAAGATAAACAACATATGTTCTAATTGTTGCTCACTGAGAAGCTTTATTATGGTATATAAATCTTTGTGTTTGGCAATACATATCTTCTGAAGCAATTAAGATCACTGCAGAAGCTCTGTGGGAGGACAAGAAGTAGACCCAGGGGCAACAGACTGTAGAAAATGCAATCAAAAATACATTTCCTGAAGTAAGAGCTCACCTGATCGGTCTCCCTCTCTGTTTCTATAGGAGCTGAGAAATCTGAGGAAATCATCAGAACACATTAAGTCAGCTAGTTCTGTTTGAGAAGCTTGCATTGACTTCTTTAGGGAACTCCAGCAGTAGGTGCTCTATTGTAGAAACAACAAAAGAGAAAAATGGCAATTACAAGTGCACATTATTTCTCTTACATTCTCTCAGAGAATACTTACCTCAGAATTAGGTGAAAGATGTGTGAATTAACTTCTTTTACTTAGTTCTGGTGTATAGTTCTGTACCTCAGTGCCAGACTCAAATTATCTTGTCCCTCCTCTCCTCTGGTTACCATAGTTATTTTTATTGCATTTTGCCAGTTTTTCTTTAGTTATTTATATTTCACAAATGAGTTAATCTATGGTAATTGTCTTTCACTTCTGACTTATTTCACTGAGCGTAACCAACTAAAGATCCATCCATATTGTCACATAAGGCTCTATTTAATCTTCTTTTTAATATCCAAAGGGTATTCCATTTAATATCTAAGTATATATTAGTTTGAATTATATATATATAGTTTAAGTTATAGATACACAATCCTTTTATTTTTGGTTTCATTCTAGAATACGGTACCATTTATTTATTTATTTATTTACTTTAAAAATAATTTATATATATATATTTTACATGTTTGTATTCCCTGGGGTTCAACCATCACCTCCCCTCCCTGACCTTTCCCTTTTATTACTCCCAACCCCAAGTTGTGTACTTTAGTTTGGTTGTTAGCTTGTTTTGACTTTTCCTCCTTGCCTTTTGTTTGTTTTTTCTTTGTTCCATATATTAGTGAAACCATTTGGTGTCTGTCTTTTTCTTTCTGACTTGTTTCTGCTAATATGATTTCTTCTAGGTCCATCCATGTTATCTCAAATTCATCAAATTTGTCATTTTTAATTAATGAGTAATATTCCATTGTGTATATATACCACATCTTTTTCGTCCATTCATCCGTTTTGGGGCATTTGGATTCTTTCCATGTTCTTGCAATTATAAATAGTGCTGTAATAAACATTTGAGTACAGGTGTCCCTTTGTGTAAGTATTGAGGTCTCCTTTGGGTAGTTTCCCAAAAGAGCGATTGCTGGGTCAAATGGTAGTTCCATTTTGATTTGTTTAACGGTCCATACTGCTTTCCACAGTGGCTGGACAAGTGTACTTTCCCACCAGCAGTTGTAAGAGTGTTCCTTTCTCTCCACATCCATGCCAGCACTTGCTGTTGCCTGTTTTTTTGATGTGGCCCATTCTTATTAGAGTAAGGTGGTATCTCATTGTGACTTTGATTTGCATTTCCCTGATTGCTAGTGATGTTGATCATATTTTCATGTACCTGTTGGCCATTTGTATTTCCTCTTTGGAGAAGTGTCTTTTTAATTCTTCTCCCATATTTTGAGTAGGCTTCTTGCTTTTTTTTTTTTTGTTGTTGTTGTTAAGTTGTGTGAGTTCCTTGTGAATCTTTGTTATCAAATCTTTTGTATTCTTTTGTGGAGGGCAAAATTTTTCTCCCATTCGGTTGTGTTTCTTTTTGTCTGTTGTTTCTTTTGCTGTACAGAAGCTTTTTAGTTTGATGTAGTCCCAGCTGTTTGTTCTCCTTCATTTTTTTTTTGCCAGCTGTAGATGTATCCAGAAATGGATTTCTGAAGTGTAATTCATGGAGGGTTTTTACTAAGTTTTCCTCTATGTATTTTATGGTTTCAGGTTTTACATCCTAGTCTTTTATCCATTTTGAGTTGTTTTTTGTACATTGTGTGAGGGAGTTGTCTTGGATTATTGTTTTTTGCACGTATTAGTCTGTTTCTCCCAGCTCAATTTATGGAAGAGACTGTCCTTGCTCCTATGTAAGTCTTTCACTCCTTTGTCAAAGATTAGTTGACTGTATATGTGTGGTTTAATTTTAGGACCCTGAAAAACAGAATTGAGTGCCCTGAAATATATACACAGTTCTTTATCCAATCATCTATTGATGGATATTTAGGCTGGTTTCATTTCTTCGTCATTATAAATAATGCTGTTATGAACATAAGGGGTGCATAAATCTCTCCAAAATAGTTTTCTTATTCTTTGATAAATGCCTAGAAGTGATATTGCTGGATCATATAGTTCCATTTTTAGTTTTTTGAGGTATCACTATACTGCTTTTCATAAAGACTGTACTAGTTTACATTTTAATCAGTAGTGACTTGAGTGTTCCTTTTCTTCCACATGTTGACTAATACTTTTTTCCAATCTTTTTTGATATCGCCCATTCTCACTGGGGTGATATGATATCTCATTGCAGTTTTGATTTGCATTTCTTTTATGATAAGTGATGTTGAATACTATTTCATCTGCCTATAGGCCTCTGAATGTCTTCTTTGAAAAAGTGTAATTCAAGTCCATGGTCCATTTTTTGATTGAGGTTTTTTTTTTTTTTTTTTTTTTTTTTTTTTTTTTTTTTTTTTTTTTTTTTTTTTTTTTTTTTTTTTTTTTTTTTTTTTTTTTTTTTTTTTTTTTTTTTTTTTTTTTTTTTTTTTTTTTTTTTTTTTTTTTTTTTTTTTTTTTTTTTTTGTTGTTAGATTGTTTGAATCCTTTGTATATTTAGGAAGTTAATTCTTTATTAGATATGCAGTATGCCTACATCTTCCCTCATTTTATAGCTTTTTTGTTTTTGTAATGATTTCTTCTGCAGAACAAAAGCTTTTTAGTTTGATGTCGTCCCATTTATTTATTTTTTGCGTTTGTTTCCCTTGTTGCTGGAGTGGAATCTCCAAATTTATCTCTTAGGTTGATGTCCAGGAGTGTATTGTATTGCCTGTTTTTTAGGTATTTTATAGTTTCAGGTCTTATATCCATGCCTTTAATTCATTTTGAGTTAATTTTTGTGTGTGGAGTTAAATACTGATCTAACTTCATTTTTAAATTTTTTTGCAAGTTTCCAATGCCATTTGTTGAAGAAATTTTCCATTTTTCCCATTGTATGTATATTGTCTCCTTTATCAAAGATTGAACTGTTCATTGAACTGTATGGGTTTATTTCTGGGTTCTAGTCCAGTGATCTCTGTTTCTGCTTTTGTTCTAATACCATACTGTTATTGATTACTGTGATTGTGTCATATAGTTTGAAACCAGAGAGTCCAATAAGTCCATTTTTCTTATTTTTCTCTCAGGATTGCTTTGACTGTTCAAAATTTATATCCTAAAATATAAATTTTAGAATTATTTGTTCAATTTGCTTAAAAAAATGTCACTGGGATTTTGATAGGTATTGCATTGAATCTGTAAATTATATTAGTTAATATGACCATTTTAACAATGTTTCTTTCAGACCATGGACAAAGGACATCTTTCTATTTCTTTGTGTCTTTTATTTCTTTTGACAGTATTTTATAGTTTTCTGTATAAGTGAAATGTTTTTTCACTCTCAGTAAGAGTTTTCCTCTTAGTGAGATGATATTACAAGGCTGAATTCTAGTTGTTAAGGTTTTTTCAAACCTCATGGCCACTGAACACAAGCCAGACTTCACATAGTGTTTAACAGAAAAAATAATGAATTTTATTCTAATGCAGGAGGAATAACTGAGAGATGGGATTACATCTCCAACAAGATGAACATATTTGGCTATGTATATAATTTTTTATTAATTAATGGACTTAAAGGGAATTTAGACTGTACATGCTTTCTAGTTAACATTTTTACTTTAGAATTGAACTACCTAACTTGTGATGTAGTAATGTCTGCTTGGAATGCTGCATTGTTGGGTACATGGTTCTGAGATTCAGGTATTTTCAGATAGATGCTATGCCTATTCTTGTTTCTTTTTTTCAAGTAAGCTATAGGTGGAGTAGTAGATACAGAAAACTTTCTCAGTATTTTTTTTTGTAGGTAGAATTTTGTGATGTTGAAACATGGTTTGTTTTGTCTGTGTTCTTGTTCCATTATTACTTTGTAGATTAGTTTATTTCACTTAGTGCTTGCTCAGTTATAGTGCCTTGAAGGAAGAGTTGGACAAATGATGCTTTCTCTGTCAGTAGTACTCATTGTCAGAGTGAATATAAAATCTTTACAGTAGATGAATGAACTAGAGTATTGCCACAGCATCAACTTGTTTTGGAACAAATCCACTTATCGGTAATTGCCCTCTTTTATTTTTTTAGGTGAAAATGGGGTTGTTGGTAGACCTGACAAATACTTCAAGATTTTATGACAGAAATGACATAGAAAAAGAAGGAATCAAATATATAAAACTACAGTGTAAAGGGTAAGTCATGCATTAAGACTTTCTAATACTGAAACCTTTCGCTGAATTTGGTGAACTCTTTAAAAAAAACAAATTTTTTTCATGTTACCAGACATGGTGAGTGCCCTACAACTGAGAATACTGACACATTTATTCGTTTGTGTGAGCGGTTTAATGAAAGAAACCCACCTGAACTTATAGGTAAGTTGGCTTTATCACTCTTGAATACTTTGTTACAATTGGGTTTCCATTCTGTTTTTTTCTGAGTTGATATAGAAGTATTTTTTTTTAAAGCAATCAAAGTAATGTTTATTAAAGTTAAGGAAGTAATTTTTGTAAATTATAAAATAAATGAATTTTTCAATTTTTTCCAGAATAATTGCCTTTGTTCTGGTGTATTGCTGGGAAAATATCTTAAACACTGTATCTTTATTTTGTATAATTTTGTATTGTATACTGTATATATTCTGAAACACTTTCATTTATTATTATGAGAGTCTAAATGTTTGTGTTCATTTTTTGGTGCTGTATGGCATTCCATCACAGACTCCTTAGTTATGGTTGGCTTAACCATGTTTTGGTTAGTGAGGGTCATCCTAATAGGTTGTATGTACTGTATCATGCAGGTGTGTAGTTGGCTGTACCATTTAGGTTTGTGTAATTACACTCTATGATCACACAGTGGTTAAATTGCTTAGTCACTAATAAGTGATATATCACTATTCAATTATTTATTCATCCAGCTGTTTTAGACTGTTCTTTCACCAGTTACTTACTGATAGCTGTTCTTTGCTAGGTATAAGCTCTTAGAATGCGTCACTAAAGAAAACAGAAAAAATGTCCTTACGCTGAGAGAGCTTGCATTTCTAATACAAGCTTAAAATGACATTTGAGTTATTTTAAGTTTTTTTCTATTATGAGCAATACTTTCAGGGAGTATGTTAGAAATTTTTTTTTTTAAGTTTTGATTTTTCATTCTTTCTGGTATTTATACTGGCATCAATAATTTGAATTGAGGTTCCAGTTTGTATAGTTACTACATAATCAAGTTTATATTTTATCACAACTTACTGGATATCTCCTCATGTTAAATGCCATAAATTAATTTTTTATATGTATAGTTTGAAGAAATTGCCAGTTAATTTGCCTTGTAATATTTTTGGTAATATTTTTAAACTTCTTGTCAATGGATTTCCTTTCACACTTCTTTTAAAAAAACTAAGTTTTAGAGATTTAACTGAATAACTATTGAAAAGTGTAAGAAAGTTCCGGGGTATATTGGACATGGATAAATGATAGGATCAGCATCTTGCCTGCAAACAAGCAATAATTTAATTATAAAATTTGAGAAGGGTGACATTAATTTTATTAATAACATTGGCTAACATTATTAAGCATTTCCTCTCTGCTAGTCAGTGTAAGCCTTTTTACATACAATGTGTATATGTAATGGGATTTTAAGATGAAAATGAGACCAAAAAAGACATATATAATAATATATGTATATTTTCAAGGCTGGGCATGGTGGCGCATGCCTGTAGGTGGCAGCCTAGGAAGCCATGGCCGTGGCCCAGGATTGCAGTTCGAGTCCCACCTGGGGCATGTAGCGAGACCTAGTCCCCCCAAAATAGCTGGGTGTGGTGGTGTATGCCTGTAATTCCAGCTACCTGGGAAGCTGAGGCTGGAGATTGCTTGAGTCTGTGGTACCCCTGGCAACATGAGCCTGCAGTTCCACGGGCAAAAATAGTGAGACCTAGTCTCAAGAAAAAAAAAAAAGTATATATATATATATATATATATATATACATATATATATACTTATATAAAAAGTATATATATATAAAAGTAAATATATATATAAATATATATATATTTATATATATATTTATATATATAGTCAATTTTAAGATTTTAGACAAGGATGCTTCATAGTAGGTGCTATCTCCTTCCTTTTACACCCTATCAGGAAGCATGTAATGTCTGGGTGTCCCGCTTTTAATGGTAGTAAGGTGAGCAGTGCCTTTAGGTGGTGCCAGCTAATTTCCTTTGTCAGAAAGTTTGCCATCTGACTTTTATGTAGTGATTTTAGTATCCGCTGATAGTTCTTGCGTTGATCCAATATTTCATTAGGGGTTATGAAGTGATTTTTCTGATTATCTCATTTTTTAAAGTATCTGTTGGAATTTTTTACTAGTAAAGAATTATTTTCTGATGAACAATTTAGTTAACATGATGACATTTGTTCTGCAAAGGTAGTGAAATATTTGCTTCTTCCCCCTTTTTCCCATAATTTTCAGAATGAGCCAGCTTTTTAGCAATCTCCAGTGATGGTTGGTTTTATTTTTTTGAATATCTGTGAACTCATACATTTTTGTATGTTTGATGTAATTAAAGCAATTGCCATCAGTATGTTCTTATGTCCAATTTGCTCCATGCTAGGCCAGTGGGAGCTCCTTCAGGTTGGCATCTGTCTTTTCCATATCACACTGTCTTTGATACATTTTGTGTTTTCTGGTACAAGATGTATTTCAGACCTAGATTCAGTTACTTCTCCAATGAACCTGGTTCTTTTTAGTGGAAAATAGTATTTAGAGATAATCTGTTAGTATATTCCTTAATCAAACACATTAACATTTTACACAGACATATGAATATTCATTTACATTATGTGGGAAAAATAGGTATTAAAAACACATTAGTTCGGGTGAGGTTTTTTTACCCAAGTGATTTTCCAAAAAATCTTAATTTTGTTAAAATTACAAATAAGAGTTGATGGCACTATAGCATGTACAGAAATAAGTGCTTCTGGGAGTTAAAATTTTGTGAACTGTTTGTGTTAAAAGAGAAGCAGCTGAATTCTCAGTAAATGGCAAACTTTGAATAATAGGTACATAGTGTAACTAATGCCTCTAATTACTTTCGATGTGTCTAGTCATAAAAATACGTAATATATTTGTAAATATGTATTTCCAGAATAACACATGTTTAATACTTTTTTTTTTTGAATCTAACTTTTGGACACAATAGGATTTCTCTTCTAAGGTGTGTGGTCACCATAGCTCTACCACCAAAGCACCCATAATCCACCATCATATTCCTCTGTGTTCTTTTCCCACCCTCCCCCCCGAAAACTCTCATTTTGATTAAGCAAAAATCTTTAAGAACTTGACACATGGTAAATGAATAAATATTAGTTTCTTTATCTGTCCTTGTTTTTGTTGATCATTTAGACCAGTGGGTCTGTCAGCACTGTGGACATTTTGATTGGATAATTCTTTATTTTTGGGGACTTTCCTGTGTGTATAGGATATCTAGCTGAATCCCTGGCTTCTGTCCACTAGATGTTAAGGTCACCCCACCAGTTGTGATAATTAAATGTCTGCAGACATTGCTGGTTGTCCCCTGGGGGACAAAAATCACCTTTAGTAGAGAACCACTGATTTAGACTAATCAGTTAAGTTTTTTTGATCCTAAAAACCTAGTGAGATGGCGTGACTAGTGAGATGGAAAGGAAAATGTCTGTTGAGATCAGGCTTTATTTAAAAAGATATGTTGCCAGCAGCCTTTTGTAAGTCACCTCTTCCTAATTCGTACTAAACATATTTATGTGTGAATTTCTATGGTGACAGCTCATCTTTCTTACCTTTTCTTGCCAAGATTGTTTCTTTTCTTGATTTTACTTTAAAATAATCAGTTTCGGGCCCGGCATGGTAGCGCATGCCTGTAGGTGGCAGTCTAGGAAGCCACGGCCAGGGCCAGGGCCATGTAGCGAGACCTAATCCCCCAAAAAATAGTTGGGCATGGTGGCATGCGCCTGGTAATCCCAGCTACCTGGGAAACTGAAGCTGGGGATTGCTTGAGTCTGTGGTACCCCGGGCAACGTGAGCCTGCAGTTCCACAAGCAAAAATAGTGAGACCTAGTCTCAAAAAAAAAACCAAACAAACAAACATCACTTTCCCCTTAATGTATAAATTAATGTTAGCATTTTGGAATTGTTGTATGAATTTATTTCATTATCTTAGTTCTTGTAGAAAATGAAGACAACTTTGAATATGTAGTTGAACTTCAAATAACTAGTTTTAGTTACTGTTTATGTTTATTTGCCACTAGAGGGACCCATTTTCATAATGAATAAACAGGAAAACACATTTTTATAAAAACATTGGAGATGTAGCAAACTAATCTTGTAGTCTTCCATATTTTTCTGTAGAGATATGTTTTGATGAAGGTCTTTGTAAGTGAATAGCCTTTATCTTATATAAAAACAAATCTAATCATCTCTCAGTATTTTGAAGTATAACATAACAGTCAGCCTAAAACTTTATACAGCAAGAACTATTAAAAGAACACTTGCTTAAATTTTTTATGTTCACATGACTTGATTACTTGACAGTTGTCACATTTCCTACTCAAAATAGTTAACCTTGCTAAAGGAAAATTAAGTCCTAAAATAGTAATAGTTAAGAAACATCTAAAGTTAGGATATTTGTTGCTTAAACTAATCAGAAATATAAAGTAGAAATGAAAGGTACATGTTGGGTTAATATATATGTTGAATAAAAATGTGTATGTCACCTTTGTGAAGCCTGTTATAAAGCAATGGTCCTTTTCCTGTAAGCATATCATACAATCCACCCTTCCAAAGAGGGGGGGAACCATATCTTTCTTTTTCTTTTATATATCATATATCCTCTTTCCCACTCATCTCCTTTTTTGAAAGACCAAATCTTGGATCCTATTTACTCCATTGCAATTTGGAGGACTTCCTCTGTACTCTTAATTAAGTAGTGACTTTCAGTACTAATTATTATGTGACTTAAATAATTGAGTGCTCATTGCTTGAACCTTCTTCTACCTTCTGTTTCTGGTATATGTGACTCCATGATCTTTTCTTTTTAAACTCCATGACAGTTCATTCTTAGTCTTTTTTTTAATGGTCTCCCCCCTCCACTCTTCTTATTCTTAAAAGGTTAATTTCCCTTAAGATATCACCCTCAGTTTTTTTCCTTATTTTACATACCCATCCTTTGTGATTCTTATCTACACCCCAAACCTCTTCCATAATTCACTCTGTGCTGTTATTTTTGAATCTACAGCTCTAATCAGACCTGTCTGTATTTTTTTCCAAATAGTTTTAAGTCCTGTAGGACTTTAAACATAGCAGGTCCGAACCTAATCTCATTTCTTACCTCTAAGACTGATGTGAATTCCTGTAATTCCTAATCTAGTAAATGATATTACTGCTCACTTAATCACTTAATCAGAAACCAGGCTTCCTTTTCATTTTTTCCTCTCAGTGTAGACTGATTTGCTTCTCAACATACTCTGCCTTAAAGTCTCTTTGCTCCGCCTTCCATTTTTATCTCCATCAATCACTGTGTACTCTCTCTCAGACCTGTATCTTACACTTAAATTACTGAACTGACTGCCTTACTAGTTCCCTTGCTTTCTTTGTTTCTTCCTCACCATCTTGTGTTTATTACCATTGGAATGAACTTTTTAAAATCTGAAAATTTTATTGTCATGCTTAAAAAGAGTCTCCCCCAACCCCCTTATAATCTTTTTAGTATGGTATACATACTAAAAAGTGATTTATTTTTTTGAGACTAGGTCTTGCTGTGTTGCCCGGGGTAGTCTTGAATCCGTGAACTCAAGCAATCCCTGGCCTCTTGCCTCCCAGTGCTTGGATTGTAGGCGCACGCCACCACACCTGGCCAACTTAAAGATTTTGACCATCTCATTTTTTTAAACTGTATTTGACATTACTTTCTTCTCGTACCCTATTCTCTAGATTTTCTAATTCTTGAGCACATGTGCCATTTAGATAACTACTATTGCATAGATTGCTCCTCTGTATCTTCATTTATTGAGCATTGTTCATTATCCTAGTTTTTATTCTAAATATTAATCATGATTTTATTTACTATGAATGTAGAAAAAAGATCATTTGACTGAATGGATAGTAAGTTCAGCTGACTTTCAAAATCAGTTGAAAAAAAGTCGCAGAATCTTTTCTGGAAAGAAATCATACCCCATTATGGAAATGAGATGAAAATTACTGATATACTTTTAAGAATTTATCATTTATAACATTTTAGATTATTGGTTGCTGAAAACAGGCCATATTGATGAACATTAGCATTTGAAATACGTCACTATTGCAAATTAAAGACTTGTGCTGACATCTCACTTTAACATCTAATTAAAAAATTCAACTTTATTGGGGTATAATTAAATATAATAACTGCATTCACTTAAAGTGTAGAATTTGATACAGACATCTATGAAACCACCATCAAAGCCAGCACTTGCATCTTGTATACTTCCGTGTTCATCATCTCATAAACCTTTTTTGTAAATTGGGCAGTTACTTTCTGCTTTCTGTCATGGTAGATTCATTTGCATTTTCCAGAATTTTAGGATAATGAAATGATATACGTATTGTTTTCTTCTTTCATATGCTTTGATGATTTTCAAATCATTCTCATTGTGTCTATTTGTAATTTGTTCCTTTTTATGACTGAGTAGTCATTGCATGGCTATACCACATAGTCTTTATCCATTGACCTGGTAATGGGCATGTGGGATGCTTGCACTTTTTGCCATTATTAATGACATTACTGTGGAAACGTGTCTTTGTGTTGCAGTGGACGTTCATTTTTATGTATAAGCTTTTGCACATATTTTTATTTTTCTTGGATAAATAGGATTAGAATGTCTGGGTCATTTGATGTAGGTGTCATATTTAACTTTCTAAGAGACTGCCAACCTTGTCCAAAGTGTGGCCATTTTACATTTCTGCCAGCAGTGTATGAAGGTTCCAGTTCTTTTATATCCTCATCTATATTTGATATGGTCAGTCTTTTTGATACTAGCTATTTTAACTAGTATGTAGTGGAATTTTGTTGTGGTTTTAATTTGCATTTTTTTATCATTAATGATTTTGAACATCTTCACATACTTCTTGACCATATATATATATATATATATATATATATATATATATATATATATATATATACTATATGGTTTTCTAAAGTGTCCAAATCTTTTGCCCGGTTTATGTTTTCTGGACATAAGTCTTTGCCAGACATGTGATTGGGAATTTTTTTTTTTTGGGGGGGGGTTTGTGTTGTATTTTCTTAATAAGATTGTTCAAAGAGCAAATATTTTCAACTAGTGCAGTTTATCAATGTTTGCTTTTTACTTCACACTTTTTGTATTTTATATAAGAAATCTTTGCATTAAGATTGTACAGGTTTTTGTCTATATTTTCTTAGAGATGTTCTTGATCTAGATTTTCATATAGATAAGTAACTTAGTTTTTTTCTGTATTTGATTTTGGTAGCAGATATTGTTAAAAGAAAGATATAGTCAGTCATAAACGTCAGCATATCCTTCAACTAAGCAGAGATAACAGGAGTTTCATTTTTAGGTTTGTAGGAGAGTGTATTAACTTCATAGTAATATTAGCAATGTCCATTTTTCAGTGTTTTTTATTATTTATTCAAAATGAAAAGAGAACCAGTCATTTTTGAAATTTTTGAGGTTCATTCGTCAGCTTTTCAGAATAGAGATAGGACAGCACAAATCTTGAATAAAGCTTAAGAAAAATGAAAGTTTGTTTTGAAATATTATAAGCTAATATAAAGATATAGTCCATGATTTCTAGAGACTTCTAAGTAGTTTAATTTTTATTGTATTGTATATGCATTAATGGGTCAATTCTTTTCGATAGCCAGTCACATTGGTTGATAACATTTGACTAGTATTAATCCTTCAGATTAGTTTATATTTTTATTTCATTTGTTTCCTTTTTGTTACTGTTTCTGGATTTTTTGTTATATGATTTGATGATCTTGCAAATATATGCCATTGATTACTAGGAGGTTTACTCTTTTCTGCTGGAAAAACTTATCCAAGATCCTGAATCACAAGCAGAGAGAGAGAGAGAGAGAGGGAGAAAGGGAGGGAGGG
>PVHY01012436.1:0-35240 GCA_004024945.1 Uropsilus gracilis | reverse complement strand
AAAAGTGTTCCAGTTTGCGTGATAAACTCTATGGACCTGTAATTTGCTGCCTTAAGCGAAGAGAAATGTCAACAGGAGGAGAGCAGTGAGGAAGAGGGGGTCAGAGAAAAGGAAGTAAAGGTACAGAGGTGAAAATAAGAATGAAATTTGTTTGTGAGGCCTCTTTTTCAGAGAGGTTCTATTGCTATATTACATTTTCTTTCAGAGTTTGGCTTCTCAAGATAGAGTAGTAAGTATAAAGGCTCAATCTTAGTGAATTTGCAGATTTTTATTACTTGTACTATGGTTACATTCTCCTGAATTCTTTTTTAATGTAATTAAAATTTTTTTAAATTTGCATGTATATGTGTATTTATATTTATATTACATTATTGCATTATTGTGTACCCTGGGACTTTCCCACTTTGCTTGCACCTGTTAACCATCCTAATCTTTTGTGCCTTTCACCTCCCTGCCTTTTCCCCCTCCTCCTCTCTCGCTCCATTGTCTAGTCCCATTTGTTATTTTAATTTTTTCTTATTCATTTGTTTGTTTTTCCCTATATCCATCATATAAGTGAGACCATTCTGTATTTCTCTTTTTCTTTTTGGCTTATTTCTGGTAATATGAGTCTTTCTAGTTCCATCCATGTTGCTGTGAATGACATGTGCTTGTCCTCCTTGATTGACGGGTAGTATTCCATCGTGTATATATACCTCAATTTTTTCAGCCAATCGTTAATTTTGGGGCATTTGGTTTGTTTCTAAATCTTGGCAATTGTAAACAGAACTGCAGTAAACATGCGCGTACAGGTGTCCTTTTGAACTAGTGATTTCATGTCCTCTGGGTAGATTCCCAGTAGTGGGATTGCTGGGTCAAATGGTAAGTCCACTTTCAATTGTTTGAGGGTCCGCCACACAGTCTTCCATAGTGGCTGGACCAGTTTGTACTCCCAGCAGCAGTGTAAGAAAGTTTCTTTTTCTCCACATCCACGCCAACACTTGTTGTTGTCTGTTTTATTTATATGGGCCATTCTTACTGGTGTAAGATGATATCTCAGTGTGGTTTTGATTTGCATATCCCTGATTATTAGTGATGTGGAGCATTCTTTCATATGCCTATTAGCCACCTGTATCTCTTTGGTGAAGTGTCTTTTTAGTTCTCCCCATTTCTGACGGGTTTTTTTGCTTTGTTTTTGTTGAACTGCAGGAGATCTTTGTGGATCTTTGTTATCAGACCCTTGTCATGTGTTTGGAGGGCAAAAATTTTCTCCTAGTTGGTTGGGTTTCTTTTGTTTTATTGTCTCTTTTGCTGTACAAAAACTTTTTAGTTTGATATAGTCCCAGTTGTTTATGTTTTCCTTCATTTTTTTGCCACCAATATTTATTTCCCAAAATGAATTTCTGGGGTGAAATTCATGAAGGATTTGCCCAGGTTTTCCTCTATGTATTTTATGGTTGCAGGTCTCACTTCCAGGACCTTTATCCATTTTGAGTTGATTTTTGTACAGGGTGTGAGAGTATTGTCCTGGTTCATTTTTTTACATGTCTTGATCCAGTTTTCCTAGCACCATTTACTGAAGAGGCTATCCTTGTTCCAGAGTATGTTTTTTGCCCCTTTGTCAAATATAAGTGTGGTTTTATTTCTGGGCATTTGATTCTAACCCATTAGTCTGTTTGTCTGTTTTTGTACCAGTACTATGCTGTTTTAAGTATTATGACTCTGTAATATAGTTTGAAGTCTGGAATAGTAATACCTCCATTCTCTCTTCTGTTTGTCAAAAGGGTTTTGGCTATTTGGGGTCTTTTGTTGTTACATATGAATTTCTGTAATTTTTGTTCTATCTCTTTAAAACATGTCATTGGGATCTTTATTGAAATTGAATTAATCTGTAGATTGCCTTTGGTAGTATGGCCATTTTGATAATGTTGATTCTTCTGATCCATGAACAAGGAATGTCTTTCCATTTTTTTACATCATCTGCTATTTCTTTTAAGAATGTTTTATAGTTTTCTTTGTAAGTTTTTTTTTTACTTCTTTTGTTAGGTTTATTCCCAAGTATTTGATTTTCTTGGGTTCAATGGTAAATGGGGTGTTTTAAAAAAATTCTTCTTCTTCTGATTGATTCTTTGCATATATGAATGCTGTTGATTTTTGTGTGTTGATTTTGTATCCAGCTACCTTACTGAATTGGTTTATTGTTTCAATTAGCTTTTCTGTTGATTTTTCTGGATTTGCTACATAGAGTATCATATCATTTACGTATAAAGATAGTTTTATTTCATCTTTCCTTATTTCGATTCCTTTTATGTCTTTCTCTCGTCTTATTGCCCTAGCTAGGACTTTCAGAACTATCTTGAAAAGGAGTGGAGAGAGTGGGCATCCTTGCCTGGTTCCAGACCTTAATTGAAATGGTTTCAGTTTTTCCTCATTGAGGATGATATTTGAGTGGGTCTGTCATATATAACTTTTATTATGTTGAGATATGTTCCTTTTAGACCAATTTTTTCCCAGGGCTTTCATCATGAAATGATGCTGAACTTTATTGACTGCTTTATCCGCATCTTTTTTTTTTTTTTTTGAGACTATGTCTTGCTATTTTTGCCTGGGGAACCACAGGCTCATGTTGCCCGGGGTGCCACAGACTTAAGCAATCCCCAACCTCAGCTTCCCAGATAGCTGGGATTACAGGCACGTGCCACCAGCCCAGTTATTTTTTTGGGACTAGGTCTTGCTATGTGCCCCCAGTGGGACTCAACCACGATCCCTGACCCAGCCGTGGCTTCCTAGGCTGCCACCTACAGGAATGAGCCACCATGCCCAGCTATCCACATCTATTGATATGATCATATGGTTTCTGTTTTTCTCTTTGTTGATGTGATGGATTATGTTGATTGATTTTCGGATGTTGAACCATCCCTGTGCCCCTGGGATGAATCCCACTTGGTCATGATGAATAATCCTTTTTATGCAATGTTGCATTCAGTTTGCCAGGATTTTGTTTAGAATTTTTGCATCTGTGTTCACTGGGGAGATTGGTCTATAGTTCTCTTTCTTTGCACTATCTTTATTTGGTTTTGGAATTAGTGTCTCCTGAATTCTTATAAATAAATTATCACCAACGATTGCTGAAAAATACTAAAGAAACACACCATTAGGGAATTAGGGAAAAATTTCCAGATGGTAGTAGCTTTTCTTTTAAAAGGAAGTCACAAGACTTATGTTTTAATGTAAACCCAGCAGAAAACTTAATCCTTCTAATCTTTTAGAAACAGTTATCTTTTCACTTTGTCGATAATGTCCTTTGAAGCACAAGCACTTTAAATTTTGATTAAGGCGAACTTTTTTTCCAAGAAAGAAAGAGATGAATTAATATTTTCCTTTCCTTCAATGCATCCTTAAAGATCAGGGGCTTTATCTATGAAAAAGTAGTAAATAATTATTTGTGCCTGTGTGAAGCAGCCAGCCTTACAATAATCCTTTCTGGTTAAGGCTTAGAATAACTGTCTATTTGTAATTGTTTTGGATGCTGCTAATTCTCTTAATCGAAATTAAAATTACAAGAAGACAGAACTCAAATTACATGTTATTACTTGGTATACTTACAGTCATTTAAAAGACTCTCTGTCGTGTGTGTGTGTGTGTGAGAGAGAATGAGAGCATGCACACATGAGAAAGAAATAACAGTTTAAGAACCCTAGAAAACATCCTTGTGTCTCCTTTCAGTCATTGTCCTCACCTCAAAGGTGACCACTGTCCTACCTTTTACCACCAAAGATTATTTTTGCTAGTTGTTGAACTCAATATACATGAAATCATACAGTGAATGTTCACAGGATTTCAAGTTCATTGTCAACATTTACAGAATGAATTATTTTACCAAAAATCCAGATTTTCTGTTTCTTTTAGAAAAATGTGGCAGGATCTTTGAGGCGACGGGAATGCTCTGAATTAGCGAATACTTGTCAATATCCTGGCTGTGATATTGCACTAGTCTTACAAGACGTTACCCATGAGGGGAGATTGAACAAAGTGTAGAGGACATTTCTCTATTACTGTTGCATGTAAATCTGTAAGTTTCTCCAAATAAACAGTTAATTAAAAAATATGTTAAGAAAAAAAAAATAAGAGTTTGACACTGTGAGACATGTCTTTCTTATGGCAGCAAATGACTGAGTCTGGGAAGCAGATGCATGGGGAGGGGTCATGGCTACTTCTTAATGTCTCACCCTTGACCAGCTCACCATTTGTTCCTGTGGCCTCCTGGGTCTGGGTCAATACTCATATCTTTTTTCAAGATTATTTCTAGACTCTGACTATTTGAAGATTGAATTTCTTCCACGATGGAGATTCTTATTAAATTTGGCACTTGTCTGCTTGGCTTTGTTTGTATTTTACATCCTGGGAAGTGTTGCTTGAAAACCTTGAGCTGAATGTTATTGATGATCAGAATCACCATCATGAAATGACTTTCAGTGATGTTCTTCTCATAAATTAAATTTTTCCAAATCCTTCATTGGCTCTTTCCTCTGGCCTCCTGGTTGACAACCCTTAGGATCAGCCTTGGCTATTGACCTTGAACAAGTCACTTTCTGTCCTGGGTCTCAACATCTCCAGATGTGTAAAAGAGACAGTAAACACATTAGCATTTCCTAAATTAGAGTTCAGCAAGCTCTGGTGTATGAATAAATTTTTTTTTCCCAACCCATTGTGGACCAAAATGTGGTTCTACTGTACTTGATGAATATATGGCTCTCACCATATTGCCACCTGCCATGCAATTTACAACACCCACACTTTTCTATACTCTCTATAATGAGTCCTCTGATCATGGCCTTGGATTTAGTAGCCATGTCAAATTACTTAGAGTAGCTTTAACTTTAACTTGGTCTCAGGTTCATATTTATCTTCTTGAGGACCAGTGATAGTTTCCGAGTAACCTGCAGCCTGCAGTTTGAGAAGCACTACTCTAGTTATTTTCAGTGAACAAACAGAGAAGTTTAGAAAGAGTAATACAGGATGTTAAAAGAAGTGGTTGCATGTTAGCAGTTTACAAATCTGTGAAAAGTCCTGTAGCTGAAAACAAAACAAAAACCTCTCATTTTGTTTATACTAGGATTTCCCCTTGTGTATGGAGTTTTTATTCAACACCTACTTAACACCTTGAGGAATGCCATGCAAGGCATGTTGATGTAGTAGGCCTTCAGGATTTCTTGTGGTTCTAAGAGTTTAACATGATCTTGTACTCTTTCCTGGTCTACTTTTCTCCCTGGATCAGATCACGTCTTCCTACTGTTTGAGTTCTAGATTTCATAATTCTCTTGCTTGTGACATCACCTCGAAGTTAATGTGTTTGGAACTCCTCCCCCCCTTTTTTGTTTTGCTCCCAAAGTGGTTGCTGCAAAAAGACTAGAAAAGAGAGGAGTTACAGTCTACCAAGAACTCTGAAGAGAAAATTGCTGAGGTTGAGGCGAGGAGAGAACAGAATTGCTGATGGGGATTCAAGTTGGGTCTTGCTATGAATTTCTTTAGTAAGCTTCTACTTGCTGCTACTCACTAACAGGCTAATTGCAAGTTCAATTTTCCTCCAAGAAGTTTAAATCTGTTTTCAAAGCTAAGTGTGTTGTCTCAGTGAGGTTTATGGAGCAAAATATTTGAAGGTGTTGAAAAATGGTGAAGCTTTTTTTCACGCTGCCTGGCTTAGTGTAGTTTATGTGGTATTTCCATCTTTAACCAACAGTATTCTCAATCTTCTTATTTTTATAATTCAGTGAGCACTTAATGCAATCATTTTTGGTTATCTTTGTATGTCCTTAAAAGTTTAAAACTGCTTAGTAATTTCTTTTAATGCTGAGGAAAGCCTCAGCATTACTGAGAAGCCCTTATTGCCTTTCTTTTATGCTCATTTGAAATTTCCATTACTTGTTAGAATTTCTGTGCTATTTTTAAAATTTAGCTGAAAGTCCTTGTAATGCAAATGAGACAAAAGAATCTCACCTTCAACAGCTCCTTTCCTGCTATTCTGCCTCTTCCTATTTTGTACAGGAAGGGTCAGAGAGTAGGGGATTAAAGACCCACTTTACCACTTTCTAACTATGTGATCTTGGATAAGTCACTAAATCTCCAACCCCATTGTCCTCATCTGTAAAATGGGGATATTAATAGAGTACTTTCTAAGGTTGTTATGAGATGTAAACATGTTAAAATTAAGTCATTGCTATTACCATGCTCCAGTCTCTTCAGAGTTTCTACACAGACTGTGCTGTTTCACCCCTAGGTACTAAAATGGATAAATCTCTTTGAGCCTTAATTTTCTCATTGAAAAATGGGGACATCTTCTTATCTTGTAGTAATGGAAATCAGAAATAATACATTTTAACAAGCTGACCACAGTGCTGAGTACATAGGAGGCATGTGATAAAAGGAAACCTTTACATATTAATGATAATTTTTATTTGTTAAAAACTACCAGTATTTTAAGGGATGATATCTAAACTACAATGATATAAAATAATGACGCTCAAACATATATTACTAAATTTGGTGCTGTCATTTAGTTAAGGAAACTTGGTGAAAGAGAGAGCAGATTTTGGCAACATTTTATTAAGATGATTTTCACGCATGTAGGAAAGTTGGAAGAAATTTATAGTGAACACCTATATATACCATCTACATTATTCAATTAACATTTAACTACATTCATTTTTTTACATATCTATTCATTTCTCTATTGATCCCTTTATCTATCCACCCATGTGCTCATTTTTTCTCCCCTGATGCATTTTAAAACTGAGCTGCCGATATCAGGACACACACACCCCTATATATCTCAGCATTAACAAAAGTTCAATATTTGTTGATAATTCTTTTTTAGAAAATACTGAAGTAAATTTTACCAATGAAATGTATAAAACAAGTGTATGCCATTTAAAGAGTTTTGACAAATGCTTACTAAGCCTATATTACCCTAACCCCTATCAAGATACAGAATATTAATATCATTCCAGAAAGTTCTCTTATGTCCTTCCAGGGAGTCCCTGCCCCTATACCTTGTAGGACACAAACTACTATGGTTTAGGACAACATTGATTTTGCCTCTTCTAGAATGTTATATAAATGGAATCAGAGTGTATTTGCTATTTTCTGTTTAGCTACTTTTTATTTATTTATTGAAATTTTAATTTTATTGTATACATTTTGTTTACATTTCTCTTTTTCTTGGCTTTTGAGCGTTCCTTCCCTGGCCCCTCTCCCTTATACCTCCTCTGATAACTCCATCTTTTCTTTCACTGCCAGTTATTGGTCAGTTTTTAGTCCATTGGATTCTTCCTTTTCTTTCCTGGAGCAATATTCTTTTGTCAGGTGTTGATGTGTTTTCCCGGGGTTGTTTAACTACTTTTTAAAGATAATATCTTTGAGATTCATTCATGTGGTTGCATGTATCAATAGTTTGTTCCTCTTCAATTACTAAAGGGCATCCTCTTGTATTTCTAGAGAGTGTTTATTCTTCTGTTGATAGACTCTTCAGGCGTTTCCAGTTTGGGACTACTATGAATAAAACTTCTACAAATATTCTCACACAAGTGTATTTTGTGGGTATATATTGTATGTTTAGTTTTAAAATAAGCTGCCAGATCTTTTCCCAAAGTGGTCACAAGAACAGTTTTCAATATCTGTGGACTAAGCATAACCACGTAAACTAAGTTTTTCTATGGGCACTGAGCAGAAAATCTTACTTAAACATAGTACTTCACCTGAGTCTAATACCAGCTCTATAGGATAGATCTTATTATCATCATTTTACATGTGAGCTAATTGAGGGACAGAGAATTAAATGACTGTCCAACATCACACAGCTAGTCAGAGGCTGAACTTGGATTTGGATTTAAGTTGAAGTGGCTATTCCCTTTCTAAGGAAATAAATTAATTTCCAAAGAATGAAAATTGGTTATGATAACTATAGATACTACATTAATCAACAAACAATATAAATACATTCTTACCGGCTAGTTAGATGTGGTACAAATGGTGAAGAGGAAGATAGAAGGGTGCATCTATAGCAACCTGGAGATTATTCAAAGTTATCTTCTGAGATACTCATCTCTCCAGTCCTGTGTACATCTATCCACCTTCTCTTTAAAAGAAGGGAAGGTTTAAACTTCAGAGTCTCTTCTTTGGTCTGATTAAAAAGAGTATGAACCTTCTTCTCTATAATTAAAAGAAAGAAGCCTGAGGCTTTACTGGAGAGGTGGATAAGCTGCAATGAGGCAGGGAGAGGAGTCTGTTCTCACCCATGGTTTTTCTAAGGGAGTAGAGCTGTCTCAGCTCCAGATCTGCTTTGGAGTATCTTCAGGAAATTAGAGACAAGACCGAGGACTGCACAGAACACACTTAGCCTTTGGGTCCAAAGTCCACTTCTCATTTAGGTCTCTGACATCCTAACCTCCCTCTCTCATTTTAAAGTTCTCCAAACCAGAGTGAGTTAAAAAAATAAAAAGGAGTCATAGATTGAACCTTTTGACTAGGGAGGCTGGGAAGTCCCTGAGTTTTCTGAAAGCAGACTGTAAGCTTGTACTTTCATTCTGGCTCCTGGGCAGTGGTCCTAAGAGAAAGTAGAGTATGTGGTAATTTATGCTGTAAGGCTCTGCTTGTTAGTATTGTTATTTATTTATTTACTTTGTGGTACTGGAGAGAAACCAAAGCAATTCCACTTCTCTTGGGTCACATATAAGCTACCCCCCCAACTATGGTAATTTTGCTAGGATCAAGTTCATACACTTCAGGATGGCACGGGAGAAGGACCTGGAGTATCTGAGCCCAGCCTCCTGGCTTTCCTCTCTTCCCTATGGGCTAGGTTAAGGGAGCTGCCTGCAGGTCTCTGTGGATGCTACATGCCCACCCATTTGCCCCAACAAGAATGCCTTTGTTCCTCCTCCCTCTTTCCAGATTCTCTATTCATCCTTAAAGGTCCCAGTTGAAAATCACAAATATGGCAATTATTTGTTTACATACACACTCCATCTTTTGACTCATTTTTCTCACCAGGCAAAAATATCCTATTCTACTTTGTGTTCCCTAACCCAGCATAATAAAAATGTAATGTTTTCCATAAGAAAAACATATGGACAGAAACATCTGAGTAAACAATAACCCACCCTAAGAACTAAATTATTTGTTTTCCTTACTTCGCAGAATGCTATTTTCATCTTGTGCAAAATGCTTTGGCCAGGATGTGAAGGCAGCCGTCTTTACATATGTTGGTGTAGTTCAGAGGTTCCTCGTGTCTTTACTGTCAAAGTCAAGGTGTCCCTTAGAAATATTTTTTTGGGAAATGTATATAGGATTGGGAGAGACAAGCACTTTCAGAACTATAGATACATCACATTTTTTTTTTTTTTTGAGACTAGGTCTCGCTATTTTTGCCCATGGAACCGCAGGCTCTCGTTGCCTGGGGTACCACAGACTCCAGCAATCCCCAGCCTCAGCTTCCCAGGTAGCTGAGATTACAGGCGCGTGCCACTATGCCCAGCTGTATTTTTTGGAACTACGTCTCGCTACGGGTCCCAGGCGGGACTCGAACCGCGATCCCTAGCCCCTGCTGCTTCATAGGCTGAAGCTTACAGGCACGAGCCACTGTGCCCGGCTTATGTCACATATCTTAATGGCAATTTTTCTTTGGAGAAGTTTAGAAAGGGGTGATGTCTTTCAAAACTTCACTTTTCTCCCTTTCAATGTCCAGAATGCCTCTATCTTTTCTCTCATGTGCTGGGACACTAGATAAAACTTGGGCCCCCCCTAGCTAGCTCTGGCTCTGGCCAAGTCCTGCTGATTGGCCTCTGGGATACTCTTTTGGGCAACCATCCTTTTTACTTTGTGTTTTCTGTTCTTCACGAGTCCAGTCCTGGGTCTCCTCCCTCCCCGCCCAGAGAGGAGAACAGGGTGACTTGGAGCCACTCCTGCTAACTGGAAGGAATTGGGCGTTGCTGGGCACAAAGCCAGGAACTTGAACTTTGCTGAGGAATGGGATCTGGGCAGCTGCTGACCCTAGAGCAGGGCCAGCAGCCAGCTTGCAGGGTGTCCGGCTACCTGGGGGAGAGGCTTCTGCTCCTGACAACAGGCATTTTGTTCAGTTCTCCTGTTCTGATTCCTCTCCTGCTGCTTTTTACCGTATCCAAGCTCTTTGGTAACTCTACCACTCACCGAGCTTTGCAACTTGCTGGAGACTTGAAAAACCCAGGCTCGGCTTCTCCTTCCTCTAGAGCTGCATTTTCCGAAGCAAATAGAAAAGATCAAGTTTCCTTAACTCCTTTTCTTTCAGGCTCATGGAGCTGAACTCTTGGGACCTACATATCAGAGGCTCTATTTTATCTTATCACCATTTTAAAGGTTTCCCAACATTCTGTTTTAGATTGATCTCTGGCTGAGGTGACAAAGGAATCAAATATTTTCCTTTCAGAAACACTCTCTACATTATTCCAGGTGGCTGCTGAGCTTCATTTAATTGCTCAGTTGGAACAATTAAATTTTCTTGTGGTCTACTTTTTTTTTTTGTCTCAGGGTCACATTCCTCATCCTTGTCCTCTTGCTTTTCTTGCCCTTTGCTCCTCTTTTTCTTCACTTATGTAACCTGCCTCTCTTGGTGGAATTTTCTCTTTTCTTCCTTCTTTATGATGTTTTATCTGTTCTAGTCAGCCTGCTCCTTCCTCCCTAGCCTATCAACCTTTCTGTGTCAGGGTTTAACTATGAGATTTTATGAATCACTAAAGAGTTTCTAGTAGACTAATCTGGCCATAAGGGCAGTGTGTTTGTGTTGAGGGTTGAATTCCCAGTCAGGTTTGCTCTTCATGGGTAGGTTATTCTCCACACTGCAGTTTCTGTCATCTCCAGGGGCATGTAGCAATGGCTCACCTCTTCCCACAAGGAGGCACCTCTTCTCATTTAACTTCCTCACTCTATAGATTTCTCAGACAGATGACTACCTTAAAAATGGCAAATGAAATCTGAGTCACTGAAAAGCTATTTTGAAAACTTTTCCCTTGATAGTCCTCTGTCTGATTGTGTTAGCTGTTGTTTTGTGGAAAGCACTAGATTTAAGAGTGAGAACAGTTCTGGTTTTGCTGTCTCTCGGCTGTGCAACCTTAGGTACATTATTTAACTTTTCTGGGCTGTTAAATGTTCTCACTGATGAAAGGGAAATATTTCAGGGGAATATTGTGGAGATGAACTAAAAAGCAGGAAAGTACTTTCAAACTATTGAGCTGGTAGAGTGAATGAGCAGGGATGATGCCCTGAATTCTTTTTTAGAGCCTTCAAAGATAAAGGGGCATTAAGCATTGGGATTTGTTACAATCACTTTATTAGGTGGGCTGGGGAAAAGTTATAAGCTAGAAAAGGTGCAGAAATCCTTATGGTAATACTTAAGGTCCTTGGAGGAATTAAGGAATTAGCTGATTCTGATTACCTTGCAGTTGTTGCGAATCCAGTTTGAGGCTATATGGCCTCAGGGATTGGCTTTGGGAAAAAGGAATGAGAGAAGGTGGTTTCAACACTCACTTCCCAGACCAGTGGAAAGCCTGTTTAAAAAGAGTGTGTGTGGGTCAAACCCAAAGCAGTCTGGGACATTTCCTACCGGCACCACCTCCTCTGGCTGCTCCAGGGGCCAACCAGATGCCAGCGCCTGGTCAGATGAACTGAAAAGTAAAGAGAAGATTGCAGAGTTTGGGACTTTGTGCAGACGTGCCTGTGAGTGTAGAGGGCGGGTGAGCAGGAGGAGAGAAAGGAGGGTGTTGGGAGCTGAAGCCCCACCTTTCATTGCTGCGAAGTGCACAGACATTGGGGATGAGTCACAGCCTCCGGTGCTCAGATTCCCATAGGTGAGGGACTCGATTCCTCTGTTTGGGAAGACGCGGGGGTCGTCCCTCCTGGAGTGGTCTTGGCAGGGTGCGGAGCCCTGGGTCTGCCCGTCTGGTCCCCGGGGTCAGAGCTGGCTTTCCCTCATGTATGGCAAGAGCCCGTCACGAGCTGTGCTGCTTCTGCTTGGCATCTGGTTCGCAGGTAAGCGCTGCGGGAGGGGGTTGGGGGGAAGTTCTCTCGGCGTTGGCGGTGGCGTTTCCCTCTGCCTTGCCTACCTTCCAAAGTTAGCTAATCGTCTAAGAAGTCGCTCAGGTTTGCCTGGGAGCCTGAGCTGCGGTGGAAGTTGATCTGAGTTTTGACTTTACTGACACTGGACACTGTTTTTGGAGAATTGCTTTTGGACAAACAGGTTTAGGTGTGCCCCAGGCACAGAGAGGGCTTTCTAGTCTCAGGTTACAAATCATTTTTGTGCGGGCTGCTCTGACCCTCACGCAGCAGGCAGGACTTGGTGCTTGGATTTCTGTGCGTGGGTCTCGTTGGCACTTTCTCGGCAGCGTTGGGAAAGCCGAGGTTGTAAAGAGAGAGGCCAGCTGTGTTTCTGAAGCTGCCCCGACAGGCATATTCTTAATGTAAAGATTGTAAAAGTCCCGCGTGGTCTAAAGGGCTCAGGGTTGCTGGTAAGCCTAAGTTGTCTGACATGGATTGGTTCCATTTCTGCAGAAGTTGTGGGGCCGCTAATACATTTAACAAGGACTCTGTCTGGAAAACTAACCCGTTGAGGAACCATTCTTACACACATCATTGAAGGCTTAAGTTTAGTACCAGTCTAATTCATGTTATGATTAGTTTCCTTTTCCATTTCTGCTTTCAGTTTTACTGGCTGAAATGCTTGTAGTTTGTTCTAAGAGTTTTGAAGCAGGTACCATGATGTTTAGGGTACTGTGCGGTGGAGAAAGTGAGAGCAGAAGGAGGCTTGCTGGGTGGTATTTTTAGGTATTAAATGGGATGGGAGTGTCAAGGTTGCTTCCAGGTAGGAGTATGCAGACTCTGGGTGAGGCAAGTTTGAGAGCTAGGGCTTCTCAGAGCTTTTATGCCTTCCTAGGCATTTATTTTGGCAGTGTCAGCAGATCCCTCACTACACAGCTCTGTTAACCCTTCTTTTTCCTTTCCTTTCTTGCAGCTCTCTGGCCTATAACAGCTGTGGAAATTTACACCTCCCGCGTTCTGGAGGGTGTCAACGGGACAGATATTCGGTTAAAATGCACTTTCTCCAGCTTTGCTCCTGTGGGTGATGCTCTAACGGTGACTTGGAATTTTCGTCCTCAAAATGGGGGGCCTGAGCAGTTTGTAAGTAGATTACTCTGATTTTTCAGGGGACACTTGATTAGAAAAACAAGCTAGTCCTATCCCCCTTGGTCTTCCCACCCATAATTTTCTCAGCAACAAGCACAAGGTAAAGCTGGGAAATAACTCTTGGGACAGAGATGACAGGATGTGACTAATGAGAGGGAAATCAGAGGTTATTGCAGGAGAGATGCGGACCTGGCAGTCAGGCATGTTGGCTCCCACCATCGCAGTCCCTGGCCCAGGTACCAAAGATGATCATTTCCTCTTCTTCTTGCAGGTATTCTACTTCCATGTGGATCCCTTCAAACCCATGAGCGGGCATTTCAAGGACCGGGTGGTCTGGGATGGGACCCCTGACCGCTATGATGTCTCTATCATTCTCTGGAAGCTGCAGTTTGATGACAATGGGACATACACCTGCCAGGTGAAGAACCCACCTGATGTTGACGGGCTGATAGGGGAGATCAGGCTCAGCGTTGTACACACTGGTAGGTCATGTTGATGAACGTGGTTTTGGGAGTTGTGAATGCTGGTAGAGAAGAGAGAGGCAAACTCTTGCAAGGGCTGAAAGAAGGACTAGCCCTTCGTATCTGGAAATCACAGAAGAGACTGAGGAGACAGACCTAAGATAAAAAGAGAAAGGCTTTGTTTGGCTATGGAAAGAAACAAAAAAGTAAAGCAAAGGGACCCAGGGAATCTATTACAAAAAATGGCATTGAGATCTTGAAAGGGAGAGGAAGCAACTCTCTGATAAAGGACTAACAATAGGTCCATTCATTCTCTCAGCTATTCACAAGATGCTTACTGAGTGCCCATTCTGTGTCAGGCACTGTCCAGAGTGACTGGCATACACTGTCATTTAATCCTCACAACAACCTAGGAGGCAGACATCAATAATGGTAGCTAATGTTTATTGAGTACTTCCCATGTGTCACAGGCTTTACCTGACACATCTTATTTAGTCTTTATATATTATATATATTAGTTTATAGTTAATTAATTTTTGCTAATAAGGAAACAGGAAACATAGAGGTTAACACATTTGTCTAAAGACATGTAGCTGATAAATAGAACTCAAATCCAAGCATCTTTGACTCCAAAATTATGCTTTAAACTAATGAAGTGTGGTTTTGCAGTCTGATAAAGGACAACCTGGAAAACAGTGCCAGATAATAAAGAACAAAGACCCACGAACGTCATAGCTATAAATCCGGGTTTGAGTCATGACTGCCGTTACCAGCTATAAAAAAACTTGTGTCTTTTTTCCTCTTTTTTTCTCTTATAAAGTGAGAATGATATAGCAAGGATAATGGTGATTTCTGAATGAGATAATAAATGTGAAAATTCCTCAAACTCTGAATTATACTGAAAATTATAATAGTTGCCATCTATTGAACGCTTATTACGTGCATTCACTTTACGTGCAAAGGGCAATTTGCAGGGGTAATTTTTAATAAGAAGTCAAGAAACAGATAATGTGATCTCTATATTATACATTGAGGAAGCTGAGGCTCACAGAAATTCATCCTCCCAAATCACACTATTAGTAAATGATGAAGCTGGTATTTTAATCTGTCACTGCTGTGTGTTCTTAACCAATATATAGTATTACTTCCCCCAACATACATGACTGTAAAGTGGTGTGGCTTCCTCCTTTCAATCCTTGTACCAACCCTCAAGGTATCTATAGATGACCATTTGAGTAATGTGAGAGGTAGAGGAGACGGAGAAACCATTGGATTAATAGGAGAAGTAAGGTAATAGTATAACTACTCTAAGACTGGAGTTTCTTCATCTGCAAAATTAATAGATTAGACAAGAATACAGTGGTTCTTAAACATACTAAGAACACTACTCTTTAAGACTATAATGAGAGCTGTGGTCCTGATATCCACATACACACAAAGATATGCACACAGTATAATGTGGATTTTGTGGACCTCTGGTGCTACCACCACTCTCCTCTGGACCTGGAACCCTTGTGTCTTTCCTGGTTCTGAGCATTTACTGAAGTTTAAATTAGAAGTGACACTGAAAGATAGGAAACCCAAGCTTCACAACACTATAGCCTAGTTTAGGGAACTCTCCTACTTGCATCATTTATCCAGTGGACTAAACACTGATTTATTTGCCTGTGAGTTTGCTTTTTTTGATGGTAATGCCTTTTTTGGCTTTGTATTTCTATCATAGTGCCTTGAACATGGTTGACCCTTAAACTTGAGCAAATGACTAGCTGAATGAAGGGCATGAGGGAGAAACAGTTTGGGCAATGGATTTCATGAGGTCAGCAATAACCTTACTCCTCTGGTAGTTCTGCTGGTCCAGCGGTTCTCAAAATTTGAGCATGCATTAGAATCACCCGGAGGACAGGTTAAAACAGATTGCTGGGTCCCACCCATAATTCAGCAGTAGGTGTGGGGGGCAGGGCCTGGTAATTTGCATTTCAAAGGTCTCAAGTAATACTGTTGCAGCCACTCCTAAGGCCATAGCTTGGGAACTACTGAAGTAGGCTGTATACTTGTCCTACTGCTGCTAGTTTATAAGATAATATGGCAGGAGAAAGGAAAATTTCAGTTAATAATGCAAATACATCCCTATAATATCTTTAGATTTCATCACTATCCTCCTCCTTTTAGAAATTCTGACTTGATCTTTTTCTCCCTGACAGCAAGCTTCTCTGAGATGTACTTCCTGGCTCTGGTCATCGGCTCTGCCAGCGCTCTGATGATCATAATAGTCATTGCAGTGGTCCTCTTTCAGCATTTCCGGAAAAACCGATGGGCTAAAAGAGCCCATAAAGTGGTGGAGATGAAACCGTAAGGCTGGACAGTGCTGGGAAAGTCCACTTTCGTAACTTTACAAAAGATTTCTTACTATTACTCTAGACTTTATTATGTATGACTTTACTATGTAGGATTTGATATTCTACAAAATCTGCTTACAAAAAAGCTTCACGGATTCCCTAGGATATTCTACACTTTTCTTGTAAAGTGTACATTTGGAAGAACCATTGGGCAATCAGTAGGGCACAGTGATGAATCAGTACCTAGGAGAGTTAGCCATGCTCAATCAATGTTAAAAAAATTTTTGGTTCTAGTTTCCTCAATTGTTTCTTTCAGTAGTGTCTCTGTGAGATAAATTTCACATAGCATAAAATTAACTCTGTAGTATGTATATTTCATATAAATGGAATCATATAATATGAGACCTTTTATGTCTGACTTCTTTGACTTAGTATGTTTTCAAAGTTCATCTATATGATAGCACATAAGTTATTCATTTAATGTGTAATATTCCAATATTTGCCATATTTTTTTATCCATTAATGAATATTTAGGTTTTTCTCATCTTTAGGTTTTTCTCATTTTTTTTTTTTTTTGCTATTATGACAACAACCACTATGGATATTCATCTGCAAGTTTTTCTTTACATGTTTTCAATTTTTCTGGGTATATACCGAGGAGTGGAATTGATAAGACATATGGTAACTCCGTGTTTACCTTTTTGAAGAATTGTTTTCCAAAACAACTATACCATTTTATATCTCCACCAGCAATTTGTGATGATTCCAATTTGTCCACGTCCTTAACAACACTAGTTATTGCCTGGTCTTTGACTGAAGTGGTATATCTCATTGAGATTTGATCTCCATTTTCCTAATGACTAACAATGCTGAAAATCTTCCCATGGGCTTACTGGCTATTTGCATTCTTATTTGGAGATACAGCTATTAAAATATTTTGCCCATTTTAAAATTGGGTTGTCTTTTAAGAGTTCTTTCTACACTTTGGAATATCAAAAGTACATTATTAGATATATAATTTACAATTTTTTTCCTATTTTGTGGGTTATCTTTTCACCTTCTTGTTAATGTCCTTTGAAGCCTAAGCATTTTAAATTTTGATGCAGTCCAATTTATCTTTTCTTTTCTTTTGTTACTGGTGCTGTAGGTGTTATCTAAGAAATCACTGCTTAATTCAAGGCGTCATCACAACTTATACCTGTTTTCTATTAGGTGTTTTATACATTTAGTTTAGTTCTTACCTTTAGGTCTTCAATTAATTTTTGAGTTAATTTTTGTATATTAGCAAAATTGTGAAATAGGAATCCAAATTCATTTTTTGTTTTTGCAGTTGCAGTTTTTCAAGTGTCTCAGTATTTTTCATTTCTTTTTCTCAACAAATACTTACTGAAGTAGATAGAACTGATCTTAGGAGTCCAGTGAACTTAACCCTGAGATTTTGGTTTGAGTAGACTATAACCAGTAAAGATAACTTCGAGGTTGACACAAAACTTTTTCTTTTTTGAATAAAGAGTAGGACTAGAAAATTAATAATTTAATGAAATGTAACAATTTTGACCTACAATTAATAAATTGTAATGGTAAACTAAGGTATTTGCTCTAAGTCCTTAAGAGTTTCCAAATTGTATTCTGCTCTAAAAACATTCCCAGAAGTGTTTTAAGTTTAGATAACCAGAGTCTAGGGAGGTATGAGTTTTATCAGTTAGGCAGCACCAGTAGTTTCACTCTCAGTAAGCTTGGATCAACTTCCAGATGGGTATAAGCATGTAATTCTTTCTAAAATATCCGGGGGTGGGGTGGGGTGGGTGTGTGTGGGGTGTGGGAGGGGTTGGAGGAAGGAGGAGGAGAGCGGTGGAAGATACTCCAAGTTCTCTAAGATTTGCCTTCCTTGTTTCTTGTCTTGTTTACCTGACTTTAGTTTCTGTTCCTTCATTACAGAAAAGAAGAGGAGAGACTCAGCCAAGAGAAAAAGATTTCTGTTTATTTAGAAGACACTGACTAATGTTCTTAGATGGTAAGTTTCACAAGTGGGTTGATATTTTCCCCTTAGCTTTCTTGTCTGGTTGGTCTTTAACATGGAATCCCAGATGATGATTGTTAGCTGTCTCCTATATATATATGGACTTAGAGGAGCTGGACAGGGAGATAAATGTCCTATTAGTGTCATGTATTGTTTTCCTTTTGAGTGTTTTGTGCAAAGGATTAGGAAGTTAGACCACATAACATAAGATAATTCTAAGATTAGTTAAATCTCTGAGATTATCTTTAATACATTTATTCTAAACATGTGAAGTTTTTTTTTTTAATGAAAGAAATAATAGCTGCATGTTTGTTTTATTGCAAACCAGTTCTGGCATTAAGTGGCTTAGTAGATAAGCCTGATGTTTTGATAAGAGAAGTTTTGTACTATTTGGAATTGATTTCAACTCCTCTTCTCATTATTGGAACTATAGATTCAGTATTAGGGATGTGTAATTTTCCCCCCAGTTTTCAGGTTCATTGGGTTTAAAATATGGGATGATTTATTTTTTATATGAGAATTTTTTTCTGTTCTCTGAAGTAGATCTACTGTTATTATTTGCAGAGTCAGTTTATAGTCTAGAGCTCCAGTGAAAGACCCCAAAGATGTATACAATAGGATATGGAGACAATTATATTATAAACCCAGAAGAGGTTTTACCAAGGATAATTTTTTTTTTATGATCAAGCAAAGTCTTTAAAAAGTCAGTCATAGAAAATAAAAATGGGGACTCATTTTAGATTAGAAGAATTTTAAGGAATTGATAAAATCAAGTGCAATATATGATCCTTGACTCTATGAATACTAGTTGTAACAAGATTGGGGTGAGGTGCAATTGACAAGAGTCTAGAGTATGAAAATTTTGTATTATTGATAATACTAGTTAATTATTATTTTACTAGGTATAGTATGACATTATGATTTTACAGGAATGGTCCCCATTTAAAAAATATGTGTTGGAATATCTAGGGGTGTAATGTCAATAATTTGCTTAAAAAACTTCAGCCATGAAAAAACATAAATAGCAAATAAGGCAAAAAATGCTTCCCCCCGCCATCTCTCCCCAAAATGCTTTAAAATTAGGTGATGGGTGAACTCCACATCTTTTTTTGTATGTTTGTTTATAATAAAAAGGAGTGAGAGTAAAAGGAACACATGTGATTGAGTGAGGTATAGATCATCAAAATATACAACCAAGGGTAAAGCCTCTGAATTAAGGAAACTGACTCTAAGAACTATGCATTGAGCATCAAAAAACTTTAAAAATTAAATTAAGGGGAGAACAACTACATTTAAGAATATTTTTCTTTACATTGGAGACTAGACTTATTAATGTCAGATACTCTTAATGCACCCTTCCCAAACGCGTTATCCATTTAAACTTTTGCTTTGTATTTCAGGAACTTGAAGATTTCCAAGAATAAAAACCCTAGGATAATTTGAAGTTAATAGAAACTTTTCTTTGGCTTTTCCAGTTGGACCAGTCTTCCAATCAGCTGTGCAGTACATAACAACCAAATAAGCAAGATCCCTTTGAGCCAGTGTAGGGCTTTTCTTGAGCAATAATACCAGACTTGTACGCATTTCCATATTAAGATTTTATTTAATTTCAGAGTGCAGATATTTCTTAAATATTCATTAACTTTTGTACACATTTTGAACAAAATTTTTGCCCTTGAAACACTCCTTGTGGATATGACTTGTATACAGATGCTGGCATCAAATTGGATAAAAACCAATTTGTCATATTGCCTTTAACTTATTATTTTTAGAGCAGTGCACTTGTTGCTAAAGTTAATGTGTTTACTCTTATAACCTCATTTCAAAGGTGAGCTAATTCTCCCAGCTGTTTTTAATTTATTAAGAGAAAATTCTAAATTCAATCTATTATGCAACAGTTTGATTTTTATGGTTTTTCTTAAATATGGTACACATCTCATTTTATTGAATTTCTTTTACTATCCTAGATGATCATGTTCCCCCCAGTCAAAGGATATAAAGTTTACAGTAACACAAGTCTAAATCACAAAGTAACTAGAAAAGGCTATATAAATGCTAGCAGATTGACAAATGCCACCTCAGCCTGCATAGATTGCCACCTTTTACTTTATGTGCAAAACAATCAACAATTTAGATCTCTCACTAACATGTTTAGTTTCCCATGTTTTCTCTCCCACCCAACAGAATACTCTGTAACAACAGAGGAACAGTGCTAAGTGTAGGCTCTGCGACTACTATACTTGGAGACTGGAATCACTGAACAGTTTAATACCAAAACTGTGAAGTAGTATATTACAACTTAAAAAATTTAGTACTGGTGAGAAAAATCAACTCTAAATGTTGATAATTGCATAGAGAATGCAATACAAAACCCTGAGAACTGGAAGAGATTAAATAGCTTCTCCACTGCCCCACCCCACACCCCACTTTTTAAAAATTCACCGATTATTTTGGGGGTGGGGGTTGTTAGGGTTTGGTACAAAGAAATGCCAAAACTAACAGAATGAAACAAACTTTTTTCTTTTTCCCCTTATATGACTAGATAACACAAACTTTCTAAGTGGGCAATGGAAAGAAGATATTTTCTAAAAAGTGGGTAGCTCTCCAGTGTCTTTCCAAACTTGAGTTAATTAACAGTCATCCAAAGGACAGATAACATTTAAAAGTTTAACTCCCTAAAAATCTACAATTTTCACTGACGGGGCTGAACATATTTTAATAAATTGGGATTTTTTAAGTTGGTTATCTGTACTTAAAACATTGAACTTTGACAATTACCTAATACTTTAAAAATGGTCTAATTGACCAAATTCATACTCTTAATTCACATTTACTACTCTTCTTCATAATTCAACCATTGAAAATGTCATTATTTCTTCAAAATGTCTGGTTATTTTTCAGATCGACGACCTGGGTGATGCTCTATATGTGTAATGAAGTAGATAAGAACTCATGGAAAGACTGTCTAGGCAAACTTGTAGCTTTGTATCTTGGCTCAATGTTTCAGAGTCAATAGAACTCTGCTATTCAATGTCTTCTTCCTAAAGAAAACTTTTGTATTGTAATTTATTTTTTATTGTTCCTTAAACACCTATGTAAATAAACTTTAGTAATAAAGAATTTATCAATTATATAATTTACTCATATATGAACTTAAATATTTTTGTAAAATAGGTGGGTATATTATATTCACTGACAAATTTTCTAGAGGTAGTTTAGAAGTCAGTAACATATAGAATTAGTTTCTACTAATAAATACTAATAAATAAATCTATATAGACTTCTACAGAATTTTCACATGGTTTTGGATAACTGGAATTAGGCCCAACAAACTACTTACTTTGGGGACTCTTTTAAAGAGACAGTATGATCTATTTTACTTGGTACCCTTACATTTTAAAAATAAACTTTTATTGAGGTTAGCATTGGTCTGTATTTCAGGTATGCAGTATTATAATTTGACACCTGTATATACTATATCATAATTATGACCAAAAGTCTAGTTTACGTCTATTACCATACAACTGGCCCCCTTTACTCATATCATCCACTCTCTGGAGCCCCTTAACCCTCTAGTTACCACCTATTTTTTTTTTTTTTTTGAGACTAGGTCTCGCTATTTTTGCCCATGGAACCGCAGGTTCACATTTGCCCGGGGTATCACAGACACAAGCAATCCCCAGCCTCAGCTTCCCAGGTAGCCGGGAACACAGGTGCATGCCACCACACACCCAGCTATTTTTTGGGACTAGGTCTATGCTGTGTTGCTCTGAGCAGGACTTGAACCGCGATCCTTAGCCCCAGCCACTTCATAGGCTGAAGCTTACAGGCATGATCCACCGTGCCTGGCTCTGGTTACCACCTTCTTAATAGAAAAAACGACCAGCTTTCAAGTCTGGTAAAGGAAAGGAGTTGAAACATGTAAAATATATTTTTTCTTCCCTTCTTTATTTCACTAAATATAGGAATATTTCAGCAAAGTAGGTTGACTAATGTTTGCAGGAGGGCACAATCCCATCTCTTTTTCGGAAGAATGCCTTACCATCTCCTTGCAACTTCAAGCACTGTGATGACATTGCTTTCTCTTTTTTCTTTTTTTTAATTTTTAAATATTTTATTTATATATAAATTTCACATCTCTGTGATCTCTGGGGTTCCCCCCCCGACTGTTTCCACCCTGTCCTCCCCCCTCCCCAGGTTGTGTATTTCAATTTGGTTGTTGGCTTGTTTTGACTTTTCTTCATGGATTTTTGTTTATCTTTCCCATGTCCCATATAGTAGTGAAACCATTTGGTTTCTGTTTTTTTTCTTTTTGACTTGTTTTTGCTAATATGAATTCTTCTAAGTCCATCCGTGTTATCATAAAATCATCTAATTTGTCATTTTTAATTGATGTGTATATATACTACATCTTTTTCATCCAGTCAACATCTGTTTTGGGATATTTCGGTTGTGCTTTCTCTTTTCAAAGCTACAAAAAAATCCCAGCTCTTTTTTTTTTTTTTTTTTTTTTTTTAAAGCTGAATGATTTCACCATTGCCATTTTAAAACAATTTATTAAACATGCCTGGCCGGGCACGGTGGCTCGTGCTTGTAAGCTTCACCCTATGAAGCGGCTGGGGCTAGGGATCGTGGTTCGAGTCCTGCCTGAGGCTCGTAGCGAGACCTAGTTTCAAAAAAATAGCTGGGCGTGGTGGTGCACGCCTGTAATCCCAGCTACCTGGGAAGCTGAGGCTGGGGATTGCTTTAGTCTGTGGTACCCCAGGCAACGAGAGCCTGTGGTTCCACAGGCAAAAATAACAAGACCTAGTCTCAAAATAAAATAAAATAAAATAAACATGCCTATTTAAGCATGTACTGAGCTGGATGCTGTAATAGCAACACATGTAAAAGAACCAAACACATAAGGTACAAATTAATCAGGAAGGCATAACATATTTATATATTGACTAATCCTGTGTCTCTTAGGAGATCCTGTATGATTTCCTAAGTCTCCCTGAACTCTTAATATACAGACATCTCTTTTGAAAGCATTAATATAGCTTCATCTGGAATAGTCAAAATCAAGACTAGTTAGTCCAGCAGAACTCCATAAAACTAATTTTGAAGATTTCCAAAGTCCGTAGTTTACTTCATTTTCAAGCAAAATAAAATACACTCGTGCGTGAGCACAAGAACTGTCCCTCAGTGAGCAAGCCCAGGTGCGGCTCTGGAATGAAGCCATGTTCCTATGGCAACTTGGGAATCGTCATTTTAAGTCTTCTCGAGGCTCCCTTCCGCGTCACTTCCGGCGTTACCTGTGTGGTTACCGGGAGCTGTAAACAAGGTGTACAGGCACCTGGAGAGCTGTCGGGATGCAGCAGAGCGGAGCTGCTAGAAGCTGTGGCTGCACTCTGTTCCCACTGCTGGGTGTCCTGTTTTTCCACGGTGAGTGCACAGCTGGCTCTGCCCCATTTCCGGCCGGGGGGGTTCAGGAAACGATCGCTTTTCCGGTTCCGGGTGGGGGGTCTCAGAAAAGCCCCTGCAATGATTCTGGGAAGGAAGAGTGAGGGAGGATGTGGTGTTTTTTTCTTGTTATTGCTACACTCTGAGGAGACTTGCTAGTTTGTCAGTGCTTTCATGAACGACCACCTGACGTGACTTGGTTTGGGGTTTTGAAGCTTGGCACCTCTTGACAGAACCAGTGAGGGTGCTGTTTAACACCAGGTGCTGTCTTGTGACAGAGAGATCAGTGGTTGACTCTGCTGTGGTTTTGTGGGCTGTGCTCCCTGATGAAGAAAGGATAATTCTGATGTTCAACTCTGCTTGTCCAGTCGAAAAAATCATGACTGTTGATAGTTTTGTTTTTTTTGTAGCTGTCAGAACCTATGAAATAAAGCCTTTATTGGTCACGCAGAAAGGATGTGCTGCGATTTCATTATAATAGACTTGTTTTGTTGAGGGAGAAGTATGTACTTCAGCATTTTAATAACTTCATTTTAGGAAGGACCTAGCAGCTTTTAATTTTTAATATATTAGGTAGTATCAGCATTACAGATGATGTCTTTAAAATTTAGGCAAACGTTTCTTTCATGCGGTTTTCAAATTGCAAAGGTTTCAGTCCGACACAATTATCTTTATTTTAGAACGTAGTTATTTTAAGGGCGTGTGTGTGTGTGTTATTGTATGTCTAACTGGGAAGTCATATGCTATTAGAACTAGCACTAGAGTGAATTGCTAACTTTATAACATTTCCCTGTGAGTAATAGGAATTTCTGGAGATCTTTAACACCAAAGCTTTTGTTTTTTAAATCTCAGCAGGTAAAGCCAGGAAGTTTTCATTTATTTGGTGACTAATATCCATGCTAGTAGCACACTCCCTGATCCCTCCCAGCTGTTTGTCATCACAAGTGTCCAGTTTTTCAGCTAAATTCTTTTGCAATATAATGTTTAGGATCATTTACTGTAACTCTAACCTCAGTTCTCTTTCACATACACAGATACACAATATTCAAATACTGTCCTAGTGAGAAAAACCTAGATATGATGATTTTTAAACTTGATGTCATTTCACATTGAATATCAGCCATCAAATCTAGCAGACCAAGTAGGCAAACACTAAAAACTGATTTTATGATCTGTGTGTTTGTTGACTATTTATCCTTTAAAAAATAACTTTATGAGATAGAACTACATGCCATACACTTTGCCCATTTAGAGTTTACAATTAAATAATTTTTAGTTTATTCACAGAGTTGCACAATAATTTCCACAATTAATTTTGGAACATTTTCATGACCCCAAATTAGAAACTTAATACCTGTTAACAATCACTCCCTATTTCTCCCTTCCCTCACTCCTGGCAAACACCAAGCTACTTTTTATTGTTATGGATTTGACTATTGTAGACCTTTCGTATTAATGGAATAATACAATCTGTGTTTCTTTGTGACTAGCTTCTTTCACTTAACAGGTTTTTGAAGTTAATTGTTTTTGGTGTGTGTTTTGAATCTGTTAGATAATAAACCAATTTCTTACCAGTGTTTATTTGCTCATCAGAGATAGGACCCACTAAATTATTAGCTTGAACTCTCCCTAAGTTAATATGATCTTACTATATCAGTTGTCTAAGTATGTAGAAACAGTAGATGAAGCAGCCTAGGTTCTTACATTTATGCATACATTCAAAGATGCAATTTTATGAACCTAAGTTGACAGACTTGTATTTTGGAAAGTTGGGTATAGGAAATGGAAGTTTTGCCATAGTTCTTCCATTTCTTATTTTATAAAATGACCTCTGTTTAAATGTGATTTTCCTATTTCTATGGTTGGCTGTTTTTACATTACAAGTATACTTTTTTTTTTTTTGCTTAGGTGAAGATAAATATCTATAAGCTCATTAGACCTAGAATGAAAATTTCTGCATAAAACTAGCATTATAGTGATATTTTTCTTAGTTTATATTTTGAGTGAAGATTTATCCCATATCCATTGATTTTAAAACACTTAATTTCTGTATACTATATGTAGAAAAAGTGCAAATACATAAATGTACACCTTAATGAATTTTCAGAAACTGAATTCACCTGGGTAACCAATACCTGATCAGAATATTGTTACTGGTTTTTCAGAAGCCTTCCCTGTCCCTACAGGGAGCCAACATTTTGATGTGTATCAGTCCACATTAGTTTAATTCATCAATGAATTACTTTTCTGTAACTGTATATTTAAGACTCATGAAGTGTATTTGATTTCAGTAAAGTGATTTTAAATATTGATAACGTTGGGGCTAAGTCATACCCATGAATTTGGAGTTCACATATATACAAGGAAGAAACTGGAACATAAGTAACTATTAATGGTTTGTTTACTATAATTCAGTCACTAAAAAGTTGCCTAAAACTCATCATTTTAATGTTCATTTTGTAGCAATTTTTGTTTTACTAAAAGAAAACAGTTGTTTGATTCAGTTGAATAACTGTTACTGAGCATATGTAGTGTGCTAGGTTCTATTTTGACAAGGTGGAAAATTCAGTAGATAACTTTAAAATCTGGTACTAAGAGAAAAATGCATTAGAAAATCTGAAAGTAGATTATGTGCCCTTATTCTGCTGTGAGGATACAGGAAGGACTTCCCAGGGATATCCAAAGTTAAATCTTGAAAGAAAAATAAGAGAGATTGGAAGTGAGGAAGATTCTAGACATAAAGAAAAAAGCACAAAGGCATTAAATAACTTTCCAAGCAAGTTTTTTGAAACCTGCCTTGATTGGTTCAGCTTAAATCACGTGTTGACCCAAATGTACCGCTGTGGTCAGGAGAATGGTATGCAGGAATGAGCACCTACTAGCTTTCAAGAGTCAATTATACACATTTCTTCCTAACTCAGCATTTAGAGACTTTGCCTTGAAATTAGCCATGTAGGAGTATTTGCCCCACAGACTTTGTCAAACCCTACATATTGGAGCTTTTTTCCTCCTAGCCGTTTCATTTCTAGCTGTTTAAGGGCACACTTCTGCATGTAATAATTGGTTTAGTCCAATCTAAATCATCTTCTCAGAGTTGGGAGGAGTTTTTGCTATTCTTAGTTTGCTATTCTTCTTCCAGACCATTCACTTCCCTTCTTTGTTTTCTAGTCCTTGGAAATATAATCCTATAGAAATGATCTTTCAGGGACCCTTCTTTCTGACTTCCAGTTAAGTGTGGCAAATGGGAGACACTGGCAGGAAATTGAAGGATGGGAAGAAAAAGAGAACATTTCTTTCCTGTTCCCTCCCTTGTTAGGTCACTCACATCTCCAGTTTTTACTGGTAACAACATTTCCTCCCTTTACTCCTCCAGGTCTAGGGGTGTGGTAAAGGCTTTGTGCATTTGTTAACTTCCGTGATCCTGAGGAGAGTTCTTAGAAAGTGGCTCATATATTTTTCAAAATCTCAACTGATTGTACCTTCTATTTCCTGCCTGCACCCTAACTTGATAGGATAATTCCTTAAACTTGTGCAATATGTGGGAAAGAGTGGATAGTCAAAGAAAATCTGGGTATTATTAGAAAAGGATATGTAGGGAATAATTGAACTGGCAACAAACAAAAGTTCACTGTATTCACTTTCAAGTTCAGTGAGTGCTTTGTCCAAGTGGGTTCATCTAGTAATATTTGGACACTAAGATAAGTATGGTGAACAATATAGATGGGGGGATTCAGCTCTTATTAGCAGTTATTAAAACCATAAAATTGGGTAGGATTCTCTAAAAGGAACATTTTGAATGAAGAATTGTGGGTTAAGGGTGGAACTCTAAGGAACACCTGTGTTTAAGATGTCGATTGGAAAGAGAAGCCTTAGGAAAAAATATTTGATATAAACAACAGAGCTGTGGAGTTTATGTTTATGTATGTATCATAGTCTGTTTAGCATTGTTTGGAGGGAGTTTAAAGAGATTCAGATTTATGACTCTAACCCCTATTTCTTCTTTGTTCTAACTCATTGTTGGCAAACTTTTGTAAGGGCTGCAGTAATTTTTTTAGGTTTTGTGGGCTGCATAGTCTCTATTGTAATTGCTCAACTCTTCTGGAATAGCACCAAAGCAGCCATAAATGATACATGCATGCATGAACATGGATGACTGTGTGCTAATAAAACTTTATTTACAAAAAGACATTGTATTTTGGCCCATAGACCATAATTTTCTAACCTCTGTCCTAAACCAACTTCCTTTTTGATGTTCTCCTTGAGGTATCTCTGAGGCCCCTTAAACTTACCTAAAATCAAACTCATGGTCTTCCCTGGCAAGTTTGGTATTTTTTTTCTTCTTTCCTGAGTCAGGGATAGTAGCACTAAGGCAGAAATAGGATTAACCTTGATATTTCTGTCTCCTTAACATTCCACATCTGATGTGTCATGAATTGTTGCTGATTTTACATTGTGAATATTATTGTCTTCCTTGTTCTCTCCACCTCCATTGCCACCAACTTATTTCAAGCTTCCCTTATTTCTCACTTGATTAATATAGTAGTTTTACTCTTAACTCCTAAGTATCTTTCCTAGAGTAATCATTTAAAAATGTCTCTTTTCATGTCACTTCTCACTCAGTTCTACAGTTAAGTATTTTCCCATGACTTCCTGATTCTCAGAATAAGGACCTAAACTAAACCTCAAGGTCCTCAAGATTGGGTTCCTGCTTAGCTCCTAACCACATAATATTCTTTTCTATATCTTATAATCTTTATGTCACAACCATGCTGCCTTCCTTTTAGTTCCTTGACTATGTTCATTCCTGGAACAGAAACTTGTATACGCTGTGTCTTTGACCTGGTATGCTTTCCCTCTGCTCACCTTATTATAATTTCTTCAGAACTTAGCTCAAAAGTAACTTTTGGGAAAACAGGGAAGATTTCATTAATCATTTTTTGCTCCCCTATACTAACAGGTACAGTTATAGTCACTCTCTCTTTCATTCATAGTTCCAATCAAAGTTTCTAATTATATATTTGTCCTCATGATTATTTGGTTAATGTACACACATTTAAAATCAAGTTCAAAGTATGGCATGGAACATGCCCAGTTAACATGTTTTAAAAACAAGTGAGTATCACCATGAAGACTTGGGATAGAGAAGATCAAGGAGCAAGTAGTCTCTACATCTTGGATTTTTCCTAGATCACAGGGTACAGAATTACATCTTGAGTTGTTATCCTCTGGATTTGGCAACTTTAAGATACGATACCTACCCTCTACCAGAAGTGATAGTGAAATCCAAATTCTTCAACGGGGAAGTGAATGGGAAAAGGGAGGGAATAGAAATGACAAGTATAGATTATTCTCTCACAAACTTGATTCAGGAAGGAAAGAGAGAGCAGTGAGTGGTAATGAGAGGTAAGATAGGGTTAAGGAAAGACTGCTATGGTTTTGTTTTATTGTTACTTGTTTGCTTTATAAGGATGGGAAAGATTTCTCTGTGTTCAGAGGCTGAAGGTAGAAAGTTCCTCTTTAAAGGGAGAGGTTGAGGATAGTAGAGAGGTCTTTTTTGCTGGAGCAAGGCATGGAAATAAGGAATCCAGGGCAGAGCAGAAGAAATTTGCTCTGCAGAGGAAAAGGAATACCACACCTTTTCAGACTGGAGATTAGGGCATGAGTGGTGAAACAGAAAGGCATGTGACTGGGCAATTTGTGTGGCTTCAAGTTTCTTGAAGAGGAGACATTGTCTTCTGAGAATGAGGGGTCTGGAGATCCTAGAGGATGAAAGAGAATGGCAAATGTTGAGGAAATCAGAAAGAGGAGCTGACAAAGGCCACTAAATGGGTTGTCATGCCTTGTTCAGGGCTCAGCTGTGGATGGAATTATGAATTTCTTATTTAACTATTTTACACGTGTGTGCTTTTTCTCTTTTAAAATGCACCAGTTGCAATGTAGGAGCAGCCATCTAGAACTGAGTTTTTCTTGAATGGGTGCAGTAGGAGATGAGAGTAGTGGGGACTTAAGAATGTTGAAAATACTGTAAAAATGGAACAAGGAAGTAAGTGGGTGACTAGCGAACACACTTTGTTGCTATACTAGAATTTCTAGTGACCTGTCCAACTCTTTAAGCCTTTCTCTGCTTGCTAATCTTCCTCTGAAGTTTTACCCTCAAAGTACTTGCACTTAATGGAGGAAATCATCTTAACAGTTGAGTGTAATCACTGGTATATGTGAATGAGTCGCATTTGTTATAGGAATGCTAAAGAAAGCAATGAAGTATATTAGGGTTTGGGGGAAGGAATCATTCAAGGAACCAAAAGGAAAGCAGTATGATGACAATACAAAGAGCTGACATTTAAGCTGAGTTTTGAAGGTGTGTGTGTTGACAGATGTGGTGTAGTGGGAACACACCAGGTTGGACTGGTAGGGGTGGGGAGACACTTTCAGAGACATATTCAAAGAAAGACATAGTAGTATGAGAGGACATAGTAAATTTAGGAAATGGCAACATATTCTGAACCTGGTGAAGAGGATGGGATGGATAGGTGGATAGGTGGGTGGAGTAACATTAGTTTGAGGGTAAATTATCAATATTTAGATTTAACTCTATAGCTCAATAGAGGATAATTGAAGGTTTTTAAATATTCGTCATTGTTCATTTATTGAACATTTCTATTTTAGGTGCTATGCTGAGCATTTTTTGGTGTTCTTTTACTTAATCTTATTAGATCTTCACAGTGATCCAATAACTAGTTCTTATTATTATTCTCATTTACCAGTGAGGAAATTGAAACTTGAACAGGTTATGTAACTATGATCAGGGCATCATAACCAGAAGGCTGTTGGATTTGAACTCAAGTCTACATCTGTCTAATTCTAAATACATACTCTGAAATCTCTCTAAAAGAGATCTAAATCTCTCTAAATCCATCTCTAAAAGGGGTGGGGCTTGAGGAGAGTATAAACTGTTCATTTCCACCAGCCTTTGTTTAGTGTTTGTTTCTTGAGTGGTAGAGCATTGTATCAGGAATGAGGGCTTAGGTGAGAGATGGAAGCTTTCTGGAAAGAGGACTAGCATTTGCAAAGGCACAGAGGAAATGACAAGTTTAACAGCCAAGGAGAATGCAGTGGATGAACCAGAAGCAGTCTTCATTTTGAGATGGGTCAAATTTTCAGAGATGTGAGCTTAGTCTTGGTTTCCTCCTTTCAAGAGGAATGTGAACAGACTAGGTTGTCTAGAGAGGGGAAAGACAAATGATTCAAATTAGATTAAGGTTAAGACAGTAGAATTGATGACTCATAACTATTGGTAAGGAAAGGCTGAGAGTGGAGGCTGAACTGAAGAGGTGGCAGTAATGAGAAAGCTAGCATGCATTGAGCACTTTGGATTAGATCTGTTTCTCAATGGTGTCCATGTTTTAACTCACTTGCTCCTCACAGTGACCCAAGATAAGTGCTTAAAAGCTGATATTATGGTTCTCATCATGAAGAAGTAAAGTAACTTGCTAAGAGCACAGAACTAGCAAGCGATAGGAGAGGTATTTGCATCTTTTACTCTAGGGACTGCTAGTTTTCATGTAGGTGTGTTGGTTTCCTTGCTTTCCTCTGAAACATTGCTGTTATCTTTGCCTTTGGTTTGCCAGTGCAACCATGGCTTATTACAATGGAGAAGGGAGCAGAAAAAACAAAATCCTGGTGACTTACTTTCCAAAAAAAATGGCTACCTTAGCAAAAGATAAATCTCTACTCACTTTTCTCAGAAAGTAGGGGGATTGATCAGAAGAAAGTACTACTTTATTTGGAGGGGGTTGTCAGAGTTGGCTATATAAGATAATTTTGGAAAAGTAGAGCGTTCTAAAATGACATGTATTTGTACATTTTTAGAATGTGTTAAAATTTTCTATCTTCCCCATGATTTACTTTTAATGAATGATTTACTTTTAATGATTTGTTAATCAGCTGTAAGAAAGGAAAGCAAAACAAAATAAAACTAGGTAAAAATTTGAGGCAGATTTATGATATTATCTGAGAACAATTTCCTATTATTTCCTCTTCTCTTGTGTGTTAGTGGTTGAGGCAGTGCTGGCATCAGGTTACAACTGTGCCACACTTGGGATAAATCTCAGTTGCCATATTCCCATAGTGCATGTGAACTGGAAGAGTGGGTGGTGCTGCTTTTCAGCCTGCTGTGGGCTGACCCACTTATTTGTGCTTAAATTATTTTTTTTTGTTTTTTTTAACTTTATTTTAGAAATTTTTTTATTTTTAAATTTTTGTAATTAAATGATTTATTTATATATAAATTTCACATCTCTGTGATCTCTGGGGTTCACCACCCGCGACTATTCCCACCCTTTCCCCTACCCCCCAGTTGTATACTTCAATTTGGTTGTTGACTTGTTTTGACTTTCTTTGTGGCTTTTTATCATTCCCTATTTGTGCTTAATTTAATCACAAATCTGTATTTGGAAAAATGCTGTGGGGGGCTAGATTTAAAATTTTTACCCAAGCATTCTACGACTTAATATTGTAAAATGACAAAAATACTACCCTTGATTAACTCAGATATCTATTTCTCATCCTTTTGGGTTGGCCTGAGAAGATATTTATTGCTATAGTCTTTGATGAGAGCCCTAAAAATGATATAGTTTCTCTGTTTATTCTGCCCAAGTAAATACATTTTAAGAATTTGGGCTTGCTTTGATTAGGTATTTCTGTCGTCCTTTCCTTGGAGATTAAAGTGGATGCTCATGTCCGGGGTTATGTTGGAGAAAAGGTCAAGCTGAGATGCACCTTCAAGTCCACTTCATCTGTCACTGACAAGCTCACCATAGACTGGACATATCGACCTCCCAGCAGCAGTCGCACAGAATCAGTAAGTATACATGTTTCTGAGCCTTTTGTGGTCAACAGCTGTAAGATTTTTTTTTAATTTCAAGGCACAGGCACACCTTAGACCTGCTCATCTTAGACTTGAAGATGAGCTTCTATTTAAATAGAAAGGGATGAGCTTCTACCCTGAATGTATTCATTTGGTCATGTAGGGCTTTTTATTCTCCAGTATCAGAGTCTTATAAATAAGTTCTAGGAAAAAAGTTGTCAGAAGCTCAGAGGAAATGTGGTTTACTTTTGTTTTCCCTTCTTGTTTCTTTTTGTATCATTTCAAGCTTCATTTGCAAATTTGAGGTACTAAAGAGGGTTCCTCCAGGACTGTTGGATAGAAAACTTTTATAGGTCATTTGCTCTTAGAGCTACATGTTTCCTGTCCTCTGAAGTTATCTTGGTGGGTGTATCTGTTTGTAGATCTGTACTATGTAAATTTATCTTGGCACACTCTTCTAGTGACTCTGCATCTGCACTGATTTATATAGCTCCCTTTGAAGGAAGTGGTGGCACTTTGTGTTGATGACAGATGCTGTTGGTGACAGATGGTCTTATAATATCAGAAGCAATATACTTTAAGCACATGCATAAAACAGATTTATGGTTCAGGCCCCATTACAGATGTCTAGTGGAAGATTGCAATGCTGTAAAAAATCCTTTGTCTTTATGCTTCCAGCAGTATCCTTAGCTCAGGATAGATGCTATCGAGAATGGGAACTTCTTACCAGGTGAGACTGTATTTTTGAAAGTATCCTCAATTGTTTATCTTATTTCCATCATTGGAAAATTTCTCTCTCTCTCTCTTTTAATGTATAAGCTTTGAATTTGTTTTGGGAGCCAGCAGAGGATGCCATTTTACTTGGAGGTTGGTCAGTAGCTCAGGTGAAGGAAGCTAGGCTGTAGTTCTGCTTCCTTTTTCTTTAGACTTAAATTGGTTCACTTTATTTTGGGTGGTTCAGGAACTGTGAATGACCTTATTTGGCTCTGCCTTGTTGGCCATAAAAGTAGGACAGAGCAAGCAATGGGGATCTCTCTGGGTCAGACACTTCTGTGCAAACAGCAATTCTTATGTGGTGCTTTTCTTGTAAGGCTGATCAGAAAATCTGCAGACTTACCCTCTTAGAATTAATGACCCTTTAAAGTCACATAGCATGATGTGATAGCTACATAGCCTATTAGGATTCTGTCAGGCTAATCACTTAGCAAGGATTTGCATATCACTACTTTAACTTGGAACTTACAGGTTGGATTAAGCTTGACATTACATAGCAGACCTTGTTTTGTCAATAATTAGGTTCAGTTTTTTTTTTTTTTGTATTGATGTGATAATCAGTAGTGGGTATTCTTTGCTTCCTCTTTGACATATTCATCACACATTATTTCTTAAGAGCTGTATTTCCTTCTAACTGTAAATTTTGTGATATCAGGTACTGTACCTATTTGGTTCTCATTATATCCTTTTGCTGGACATGGTGCTTTGCACATTGTAGGTGTGCAATAAATATTTGCTGAATGAATGCATAAGTAAATGCATCAATATGTGATTCAGTCTCTTCTTTGAGAAGTTGTCAAAATTGGGCAATACAGTTGTTGTAAAATTTGGGGTATTAAGTAAACAAAGAAAGAGGAAAGCCTTGAATCTTGCATAACACAGAGAGAGCATGTTGTGTGGCAATACTTGCCTGACCTGCCACCAGATATAAGTATGTGCTTTTGGTGATGAAGTAAGTGTCTGGTCACCAATACGAGGTGGCATAATTTTAATTTAACATATATTCATTGAGCACTGATCATGCATTTGACTTGGGTTTTTATTAATTGTCTAGATAGATAACCTGAGAGGGGCTTGAATATATTTCCTGGTGATTTTGAGAATAAACAAGAATATTTCCTTTCCCATTTGTGAATGTTGTGCCTTTTTAATTCATGGAGTTTTTTATTGACCTTGTTTCTTTTTCTATAAATTCAGAATAATACTAGCTGCCATATTAGCTTAATGTTGCTATGAGGCTAAAATGAATAAATGTGTGGAAGTTATTTGTGAACTATAAAATGCCATACATTTGTCAGGTGTTGCTTTAGAACAGGGTTTCTTAACTTTGACATGTTCATACTTTGAGTCTGGCAATTGTTGTGGGGACTATTCTCTGCATTGTAGGAATTTTAGCAATATCCCTGGCTTCTGCACACCCTCAATAGCACATTCCCATTGTGACAACCAAAAATGTTTCCAGATATTTCCACATGTCTCCTGGAAGGCAAATTTGCCCCCAGGCAAGAAGTACTGGTTTAGGATTTCAGGGAGGAATGCCGGATATGGTGGCGCATACCTGTAAGCAACAGCCAGGGAAGCTGTGGCCCAGGCCAGGGATCGTGGTCCGAGTCCCACTGGGAGCACGTAGTGAGATCTAGTTCCAAAAAATATAGCTGGGCATGGTGGCATGCGCCTATAATCCCAGCTACCTGGGAAGCTGAAGCTTGAGTCTGTGGCACCCCGGGCAACATGAGCCTGCAGTTCCACAGGCAAAAATAGCGAGACCTAGTCTCAAAAATAAAAAAGAAAAAAAGAAAAAAAAAAGATTTCAGGGAGAATTTAGAAGAGGTTCAAACATATGATTCAAACAGAACTCTTTCATCAGGTCTTTTTCTGGTAGTATCCATTGACCTATCTTTTAACCAATAGGGTGGGGGTGAATAAAGCATGAAAATTCTTTCTCAATGGGAAAAAACAACTATATGTTTTATTTTGGATCTTAACTTTACATTTTCATTGCACTTTCCATATTAACTTTTTTTTTTTTTCTCATGGTGTCACTTTCTTAGATTTTTCACTATCAGTCTTTCCAGTACCCAACCACAGCAGGCACTTTTCGGGATCGAATTTCCTGGGTTGGAGATGTATACAAAGGGGATGCATCCATAAGT